>VZRE01006109.1:330347-368832 GCA_013396775.1 Cephalopterus ornatus
GATGGGCTGCGCCGTGCGGCCCTCCCGGCCCGGCCTCTGCTGCGCCTCTCTGCGAGCGAAACTTCGTGTGTCCCGCCTTGCCCCTGCTCCGACCGCGGCGGAGGGGAGACAGGAACCTAAGCCCTCTCTTCTTCTCTGGCGGGGGGCGAGGGGAGGGAAGTCTGCCTCTCCTCCCGGCTCCCCGCTGGGCTTCGGCAGGGGAAATCCCTTTCTCTCTGCGCATGGGGCTTGAGGCGGCTCAAACTAAACGGGACCTAAACCGCTTTCCCGTGGAAGCGGAGCGCAGCTCCCTGTGCTCGCGGGGCACGGTCGGGCCTCTGTCCCTGGAACCGCCGCCCTAGGGCTGGAACGACGCATCCAGTGTGGGATGTAGGCGTGCGTGTTGGACGGGAGACACTGAGCAGTCGTAAAAATAATTTACAGCCTTCTGGGAGGTGGTGCTCACTGTTTGTTAGGAATATGTTATTGTTTGGTTTTGCCCAGGGATAATCATGCCTCATACCGGGATGTTCTGCCATGTGGTGTACAACATCAGCTCTCCACTGATGTGCTGTTCCTGTCTGTACCTCCTGTCCGGAATGATCTGGTAGTAATTGACAGTATGATACTGCGTTGAAGGTGAACTGAGACTTTTTTTTAGACAATCAATTTAAACGGCTGTGTTTTATTTTGTAGAAACAAACCACTCTTTTTGGTACATCTACGGAGCCTTGTAGAAAGACCAGCGGGGTGAATTATGAAATCGCTAATCTTGAAAAACTACATTGCTGTCTGTTGTTGTCTCGTAACATCAATATTATATGATCATCGGTTTAATTCCCTTAAATTGCCTTATTTGTCTGGCCTTCAGAATAGATTAATTTTATAATGGATTGTGATGATGGTTGGAATAAAAGTTTTAAGTGGAGAATTAAGGTGAAAAAGTGAAGTTTTTTTGTTGCTCATTATAGTATCATTAAAAAACAACTGCTGTTCTTGTTGTATCTGTTGTGACTTAGGCAGCTGCTATGCCCAAAGGTTTGATGTGTGTGTGATTGCATCCAAATAGAATTCAGTCAATATGTAACAGATTTCACTCAAAAAAGCTCAAAATAATAAAAATTCCCGAAAAATAGTCAGAGTCTGTTTAATAGGAACTTCACTTTTAGTTATCCTTTAGTTTTATGTTTAGAGAGAGTTGGGGGTATTGAGGGAATTGGTAACAAACAGAATGGTTTCACTGAAGGTGAACGGTAGCCCTGATTTGCAGAGATATGAAATTGTGCAGATATTCTGTCCCTGAATTGGAGTGGTATTTCTGTCTGGGAGAAGTTTTGCTTGCCTGTGGTGCGAAGCACCTTGTTGGCATTGAGTGGAGTACTTTCAACGTCTGCTCGTTTTGGCTTGGTGAAACTTCCCTGCCTTAGACAAGATTCTAGTGAGAATCTTCGTGAACTTGTTCGCAAACATCATGTTTGAATAACTGCCTAGTCTTTCTTAAATTTTTTAAGGGAGCTGCATCTCAGACACAGAATGTTACTCTTCTAGATGTCTTGTTTTACAATTTTCTAGGTACTCCTGTGTAATCTCTTGGCAATCTTTTTGTTTCCTAAACTTGATTGAAGCCTGGCAAATGGAAAGGTGTGTGATGATTTATCTTGTGCAACTTTGACTTTCTGGATTTCGGGCTTTGTTGTGTTTTTGTTTTTTTTTAACGTGTTCCTAACATTGTTTTGCATGCTTTTCTTCTTTGCCACTTCAGAGGTTTGAATGCTTTCAAATGAATTAATAAATTATCCAATATTAAGCAGCCATTCACAGCTAAGAATATTGATATGATACATGCCAGTCTTTCTTAATTTTCTCTAGAGAGGAAGATAGAATTCTGCTTGTGTCCATATATGCAACTGCATTACAAGTGAATGGCCACTAAATGGTGCTAAAGGATTGGGAAACAATTTTTTGTTTAGTGCTGGAGAGAACAGGTCTGTCTTTCACACACTATAGCTGAATATGTAAGGACTGCTAAATGATACCTTCTATAGGTGGGAATATTAATAAACATTTTGATCAGGCTTGAGGTTAACACTGAGCCACCAAAACCTTGTATTACTCATTCCTTGGTTAGCCAGTCATACCCAAAATTACTCTGCATTTGCCGTGCTGGCAAATATGTCATGTCCTTCAAAATTAGATCAAGTACCAAGCCAGGACTATGTAGTTTTCTGCTCCTAATTTCCTTAAAAATCACTGAGTTTTTTCTTGAGACTCTTCAAAACTTCGATATCTTTTTGTACAGGCCCTTGTCAAAAGTCCCTCTCCAGCTTTCTTGTAGGCTCCTTTAGGGATTGGAAGGTGCTCCGCAGTCTTCCTAGAGCCTTTTCTTCTCCAGGCATAGACATAGATGTCATACGGACACTCATTCTGTCTTTAATTTTTAACTCATGTTTGTATACCATAGTTCCCTCTATTTATTTCACGTGAAATCTCCTCCGTTTCAGTTTGACAGCTGAGATCTCCTTTCTTTTTGCGTTGCATCTCAGAAGAGAGCCTGGATGTTTTCTCAATTACCTCCTCGTGGATACTGGAAAGCTGCTACAAGGTGCATTTTCAGTTTCTCCTGCTCTACACAAATTCTCAGCCTGACCTCACAAGTCTTGTGCTCCAGCCCTTTTCATGGGCCATCTTGGTGCTTCGTAGATCTTTGCTGGGCTTCCTCAAGCTCAATACTGCTGGGTCCCAAGCAGGTTGCAATATTCCAGATGCGGTCTAATGAGAGCTGAGTAAAGGGAAACCTCAGCCCACTGGCTGCGCTCTTGTTGATGCAGAGTCTGCTGTTAGGCTTCACTGCTGCGAGAGTGCTCTGCTCATCCATGTTTAGCTTGCTCTTCACCTCTAGAAGAGGTACAGCCCTGCCAGTTGTTTCCCAGTCTGTACTGGTGCCAGGGATTTTTCTGTCAAAGTACAAGACTTTGCCCATGTTGAATTTCATGGGATTCCTGCCAGTGAGTTCTTCTCTCTCTAGTTGGTCCTGTTCTCAAATATACCAGTCATTTTCCCCCAAATTTGGTGTCCTTCTCAAAACTGGTAAGTACATTCTGTCTTCACCTTTCTTTGCTGAGCAAAGTGTTAGACACATAAGACACAGGCCTTTTAAAAATTTTGCTTTTAACCAACCTCCAATGTCATTCATCACTGAACTTGAACATCTGATCTCAGTGCCTCAGCCAGCTTTTCATCCATCCAACGCATTTGGATTGTAATGACCCAGCTTTGATACTTTTCTGCTCTCTCCTTATTCACATATTCCAGTAATTTTATTGTAGACGGCAGATGGCTCATGCGGCTTTTTTTCTTTTAATGCGTTTGTAAAGGTTGGCTATTCCTAGTCCCCAGTGGGTTTTTTATTTTGTGCGTCAAGAAATATTTTCCAGAAGGACTTGCTCTATAAATTTTTTAGTGACTGAAGTGAAGCTGACCTGTCTATGGTTCCTCAGGTCATCCTTCTTACCCTTTTGAAAGCTGGATATGAGATTTGCCTTTCTCCAGTTATAGGGCACTTCCTCTAATCTCTGTGACCTTTCAAAGATGTTAGAGAACAGCCTTGAACAAATATCAGCTCTTTCAGGACCTCTGGATGCATCTTATCTGGCACCAATTTTTTATTTAGTGTGCAAAGCGTAGAATAATAGTTCAAAATTCTGTCTCTTTCGCTTTTTCTTTCTCAAAGACAGTAAAACCATTTAAAGGAGTATGGTTAGAACTTTTTTGAGCAGTTAGGTGTTTAAAGCTCTTTGATGTTTCAAAGAATGTTCATGTTAGATTTCCTTGGTAATTGCTGGGGTGGAAACCTTAGTTATGGTTCTCTGAATACATTGTGTCTGGGTGAGTAGTTCCATAAGTTAGGGCATTTGTGGTTGTCCTTGGCTCTGTGTTCCCTTTCCCTCCTGTTTGTAGGTACCAGTACTTGCGTGATCAGTTACTGAGTTCAGGGTTCTGATGACTTCCCTCCGCTTCCCTTTACTTCCAAACCGTATTTCACTTTCTTCTGATCATCCTTCTGCACTAACATACTTTACAACTATTTGCCCCATTTAGTGTTGTACAAGAAACAGGGGTGAAAAGAAACAAGGAGGTGAGACTGAGACACCCCCGTCCTCAGTTACTTCAAATAGCTGTAGAACATTACACTGCCTTCAGTTTGAAGAAGCTGAGATGCAGTTTTTGAACCTACAGCTTTTCACTTTGAAGATCTTCAAAACTACCTCTGAGGTGGTTGTAGCACATAGGAAAAACAATATTATTCTGTTTCTAGATAATCTGTATTTTTGATATGCGGTGCTGTCAGTAAAGTTTATTAGGAAGTAATTATAAGCAGGCTTATTTTTTATGAATGCCTGTTAAACATTTGTCTTCTGTAGTCCTATCCATGTCCTCTTGCTAAATGGAATTCATTTTCTGTTTTGCATTTAGTGACAGAACACGTTTGAATTTCACATTTTTTCTTAAATGCCATTATAGTAGAGGGAAATGCATTTGTTTTAAAGTTGTTGTGGAGGAGGATCAGTGATCCAAGCTTGTCTCTTATGTTCTTGTGTTAAAAACTGTGGTTGAATGCTGGTTACGTAACTTCGTATTTTTTATTCAGGTTTGGAGGTGGCACTTATGTGCCTGCTTTTAAATGCTTTGAGGAAGATGTAAATTGGCCTATGTCCTTACAGGTAAAAAGATTGGAAGTATTTGTTGCCATCAATATGGAATCAACTGATAATTAGCATAAGAACATACAGAGTAGTGTATTTTCCTCAATAAGCATCTCTCCTAGATATTTTACAGGCTATATCACCAGGACTTGTCTTCCAGATCTCTGTCAGAACTGAATGTTTAAAATGAGAGTGTATGCATCTGCTGTTCCCCATTCTTCCTTTGGAAGGCTTTACCACTCAGATCTTTCGAGAACTTAGTTAACACTAGCTGACTGTAGTTTTTGTGTGAGACTGCTCTGCAGTTCTAGGATAAGAATGTAGGTTTGTGTGAGGTAACTGAATGACCTAAAATTAGCTTAGATGCTGTAAGAAAACTTTGGTCTCCCTTACGCACTTTTTTTGTCCCTTTTGGACGTCAGTACAGAGACTAGTTTATTTATATTATTTTGGAGCAGTATTTGGCTGACTTGTATAAACTAAAATCCAAAAAAGAGAAAGATACTATCAGACTTACGTTGTGAATGACTTAAGCTTTCCAGTGTCCATGTTGAAGTGGTAGAGACAAAAGAGGCTGTCCTGTTTTCTGAGAAGTTGACAGAGCGAGCTTGCATATATGGAAACGAGGTTTCTGGGCTGCAGCCACCACTTCTGGCTACGAGAAGTGTTTATGATGTCTGTTCCTAGAGATGCTAATAATACCAGATTTGGAACTTCCTTTAGGACTAGGGCTGGAGGGGGAGCTGATGTGTTGTAAATGCCATTTCTTTGATTATTCTGGTGTCATTTCAAATGTTGCCTAAATGGATTATGTTTTATTTTAAAACCAACTCCTTTTTAATGATATGTATTCTAATGAAAAGGCTGTTACCAGATCATGTGTAATTTCCAGACAAACTTAAATAAACTTTCTTTTATTATCAACTTTTAGCTTAGTTTTCTCCCTGTCTGCCCCTGTTTTTTTCTTCTCGCTTTTTAAAACTAAAACTGCTTAGGATTTTAATGGTAAAATTTTAAGATGCTTGTAAGCAAAACTGATTCCCCTCTCTCCCTCCCAGCAGCCTGGCAGCAGGCATTCAGTGCTTCCTCCTGAGCTTTTTAGATAAACTTCCTTTCTGGCATGTGACACCTACTGTTGCCAGGATTCTGAGGCTCTCAGATAGTCATACAGAATAGTCATGCAACATGTGATTTGGCAAGAGCTTCAGTTTCTATCTCCAACATGCAATCTTGACATGCAGATGCTATCTAATCTTGAAAAACTATGTCCTCGAGGCCTGTTGACTTCTTAAGTTATGTTCTGTACGGATGCATCTGCCTGACAGACACTTGAGTAATATTGCTTAGGATTGCAACATGCGAAATTGGATTGTCCTTTGTCTTCATATGGTAGACAGTTCTCTATTAAGTACGTAAACAACTCTATAGACAACTGAAATAAGTACAGCTTAATTATAAATTTTCTATGCTACTTTGCACTTTGTCTTTTAAAATTTATTATTATAGTATGTGTGTCAGTTTAAAACTACGATCTCTCTAAAATGTGTTATTGATAATGTTCACCAAGCAGAAGAAATCTGAGTTGTTGAACTGACAAGTAGAAACTTTCCTTTCTTTACTGTAAAGCTAACAGAAAATACATGGTGAGTGCTGATTCATATTGGCTCACGTGGTGGAGGTCCTCTAGTATACTTTTTGTCATGACTCATCCTCTTGGTAGACCAGATTTTTAATTTCTCCCTTATTGTTTTGAATGTGGTGTAATTTTGTCACCAAGGTTACTTGCAGGCCAGCCGTGTTTAACATTGGAAAAGTGTTAGGGCATCTTTATTCTGTTGCAGGATTTGGTTCATAGGAAATACTGTTTCTACAATCTGTCTTGAAGGTGACTGAAAGTGACCTTTTCAAATGAAAGCAGTGTGCTGTCTCTTGCCACAGGAATACTTGGATGCAATGTGAGTGAAAGAACATATGTGAATATGATGCAAAACTTGGTAGCTCTGACATTTGTATGGACTACTTAAATGTTTAGTTGCAGAGCAGCTTTGCCTCTGTATATCCTACTTTTTTTCAGAGGCTTATGTTGGAATTTAGTGTTTTTGAAGGTGAGTATGAGAACATCCTCTACGGGAGTTGCCAGTGTGGTCCTGTTAATTAATTCTTTGTTCATGCTGTCAAAACTAGACTAAATCCAGCTGAATTTGTTACACTTTGATTTATGTGCTTCTCTTTCTTGTTCTAAATGTGGAAGACTCACCTTTGAAGTATTTTTTTCCCTTCTTCCTCTTTCTTTTTTAAGGTATATGTTGGTGAACTTCCTCAAGATTTTCTTCGCATTACCCCAACACAGCAGCAGCAGCAAATCCAGCTGGATGCCCAGGCAGCTCAGCAGCTACAGTATGGAGGACCAATGGGTACAGTAGGAAGACTCAGCATTACTGTAGTACAGGTATAAATTGTGCCATCTTTGTAAAGCTAAGTAATTTAAAATAACTAATACAATTAATCCTTTTTGATCAGTGGCTATGAAAAGATTTCCTATTGGAATTCAAGTTACTAAATTACTTGTAAAGGGGAATGAGTAATTCCTCGAGTTTTTGTAGCTTCATGTTTTCTGTACATCAGCATTTTATCCAGTTTCATGTTTCATAGCTGTGTGATGCAGCAATCTCCTGTAAACTTTGCTATTTTAGCACATAATCAAATAAACTTACGGGGTTTTTTTTCAGTGAACAGATTTCTCCAAAAACTTCTGTTAAGAAGGCTTCCTGTAGAAACACTATTGGAAGACATTAACAATTTTGAGAATATTGTAGGAAATTGTGATTGCCTTATGTATTTTTCCTTAACTGTCTGCTCTGTTCCATCCCCATTTCTTCTAATGCATTTGCTGTTTTTTTCAGTGCTTTGTCCAGGCTTTTTTATTGATCACAACTATACAGTCCTAGCTCTTTATTTTCTACTTCCTCTTTTCCCTTGTTACACTTTCTTTCATGTCTTGGCAGTACTGTATTACTGCATTCGCTGTGTGTAAGATTTCAGGTTTTAAAACTTGTCTGTCATAACACAATTCTGTTTACCTACATTAGCATGCCTAATGTCCTTCTTACTAACTTACTACACCTCTTTACAAGTGCTGTCTTTCAATTATTCTCTAAAAACATACCAAAGAGAGATTTACCCTCAAATTGAGCACCAAGGCTGGAATAGTACACGTATGGCTACAGCTCCATGGGGAGGTCCTTACTGGGGAGTAAACTTGTATAAGGTCTCTCAGCAAGAGAGGTACTGGTTGGTTCTTTCTGTGTTTTTTGGTGCTCCTTTCCAGCTGATATCTTTCCTTTGAAAACTGAGGGCAATGCTTTCTCAAAGTTTATTCATTCTGAAGCCTAGACACTTGGAACTCATTCATTGCACTCCATTGCAGCCCTCTGTCTAGTTCTGGTGGATTTCCCAGTGTGTGTTCAGAGAAGTGTGAGACTGTAAGCCTGCAATTTTGAACAGCAGAAAAATGATACCACTTTAGAGCATAGTATAGTATATTTGGTATAATTTTTTCCCAGAGCTAGGAGTAGATGATTGAAGTTAAACCTCAGGCATATAAGGAAACAAAACATTTATCAAACAACATGCCATATGTCTCTTAACTCCCTAGCAGCTTCTGGCAAGTTGTGTGCTTCTCCATAGGTTGTTCATCTTTGACTATGTGCTTGGTCATCTTGAAGTGCTTTTTGTCACGGGATATTGATCCAATCAGTATAGATAGTAGAAATCCCTGAAGCAGATAAAGGGAGCAGACAGTACAATGTTCAAGAAGTTTTGGATCTTGCTTTGAGTGGTTGTGTTACAGAAACATCCGGATTCCTGTTTGCATGGGTGAACTGGTAGAGTTGATACGGTTTTTATCGGATTCAGTTCTTATTTGTTTTTAGTTGCTTGTGCAGACAAGAAAAAAATCTTTATCTTGCTTAAGAGTTAAAACTTAATGACAGTTGTTAATGCCATGTCTGTAAGTAACCACTTGTTATAGAATCACAGGATAGCTGAAGTTAGAGCGGACTCTGGAGTATATTTACTCCAAATCTCATCCCACCCTTATGCCCTGCCTCCCCCCAGGCCACTGCCTTAATCAAGGATTAAGGAGGATGTTAAATACAAGGAAAGGCCAAGAGACTCATGGAATAGTCTTAAGGGGAATCTTACCAGCAAGTAGTCCCTGCCATCAGGTATTTATGAAGAAGACAGGCTCTTTTCAGTGCCATCTAGAGGAAGGACAAGAGGTGCAGTGAGCACCAATTAAAATACAGCAAACTCTTACTTGAATATACGAAAAACCTTTTTATAGGGAAATATGTCAAACATCAGAATAAGTTCCAAAAGGCTTGTGCATCTTGCGTCATTGGAGACACTCAGAACTTGCCCTGAGCATTTGACCCTGCTTTTAGTAGAGAGCTTGGTCTAAGCAATCTCTAGAGGTCCTGACCAACTTCAGTTGTTCTGTGATTCGGTGAAACCCTCAGTTCCATTAGTGGCCCTTTGCTGGACTCATTCAGATGTGACCATGTCTTCTACTGGGCAGCCCAGAACTAAAGAGAACAGTAGTGCAGACATGGTCTCCCCAGGGCTGAGTAGAAAGGATCTTCCTTGATCTGCTTCTTATGCTTTCCTAATGCAGCCCAGGATACTGTTTATCTTCTTTGCTCCAAGAGAGCATTGCTGGCTTATTTCCGACTTGGTGTCCACCAAGGCTCTCCATGTCCTTCTCCTCAAAGCTGCTTTCCAACCAGGTGGCCCACAGTCTAACATTGTACATGTGGGGTTGTTCCTCCTCAGGGACAGAATGCTGCATTTTCATTTATTGAACTTTGAGATTCCTGTCTGTATGCTTCTCCAGCCTGTCAAAGTCCTTCTGAATGGCCATACAACCCTGTGGTATCCCAGGAGATATTCTTCTGTCTCTGTCTGGGAGTTTATGCAGGAATGCTGTGGAATCTTGGCTGCGTATTGAGGCATGGCATTCTGGATAGAAGACTTGGCACAATATAGTTAACCTATAGAAGGTGAAAAGTTGATTGAAGTACTTTGTATTTAAATATGTGTTCATAAATTATATCGAGCAGCATGCCTTAGTTCTGTTGCTAAGAAACTGGTGGAAGATCGGAAAAAGTTTCTGGGAAGGTAATTTACTGCCTTTTTTTTCTTGCAGATATATAGGAATGGTGGTGAGTTTGTCTAAGCACTGTTGATTGTTGCTTTCCTTTTGGTGAAGTTTTATGATAAGCTGCTTGATCTCACGACTTCAGAGTCTAGAGAGTGGGTAATTTAGATGCCAGCTTTCCTACTTTAATTGTTAAGTTCACATTTACAAGAAACAGTTTGAGACCTTTCTCACCAGCTCTAATGTACCAATTGCTGAACCAGCACATGCTCTGAAGGAGAAAAGGGCTTTCCAAGCCTGAGGGGCAGCCCTTGTGATAAATGTTATACTTCTCTCAACTGTTGAGTTCTATAAACTGTCCTGTAGGTGGGAGGCATCTTTAGGCACCGTGGTTTGTTACTTGTCTTACTATGAGAAGAACTATAGGCTGCTTAGTACAGGTCAGAGAAACAGCATGTCCAAAGAGCCCAACTTCTGCTTGGGCACAGCAGTGCAACAGTACTCATTGTTGTGTTCAGGGTTGTCTTCAACTTGTTTTGTTCTAGTCTTCTAATGTTACAGCAAAAGTATGTTGGATCTTTTCTGATTCTACACAACATCTGTTTTTATAGTAATGCTAGGATTTAAGTTGTCCACTGAATTAAATATTATCCAGTGCACATGCTGAAGGTATGATCTCCTGAAGTTTACCTCAGTTGAACTGCTTTTGCAGTCTGTGCTTTTGTATTGTGTGATGTTCCTGAAGCTTCTGGATTTTTGCATTTCATCCTTTAAAAGAACTTGAGTGAAAGAGGACAGGGTACCTATCTCATTATGCTTGTGATTGTATATTGGAGAGCAGATATCTAGGGAAAACCTGAACTTTTTACTGTTTCCTTGTAATCATGTATCTTTTGCTTTATTGTGAAGCAGCTTATTTTAGCTATGGTGAAAATGTGTATTATCTACAACAGACAAGTTAAAAAGATGATCCCTTTTCAAGATGTCCCAGGCATTTAATGGTGTCACTGGCTTATGTTTTAATCTGAATGCTGTTTTTCTTGACATTTTTTTCCTTCTTCCTATCTACCACGTAATTGAATCTAGTCCTTTATTCCATATTTGATTCTTATTGTGAAGTAACAGTAATTACTTTTTCAAGTTTTTGTCAATATTATATTCTTACTGTGTTTCTTTTCTTTTCAGGCAAAACTGGCAAAGAACTATGGAATGACACGCATGGATCCGTATTGTCGAATACGGCTTGGTTATGCTGTGTATGAAACTCCAACAGCACATAATGGAGCCAAGAACCCCCGCTGGAACAAAGTTATTCAGTGCACTGTTCCCCCGGGTGTGGACTCTTTCTATCTAGAGATATTTGATGAGGTCAGAACTGCTATATGTTTTTTCCTACCTCTCCCCATCTGCTGTTTGGACTGAGGTTTGGGTGAAATCTTGCAAAAAAGCACTGAGTTACCAAAGACAATTTCTGTGTTCTCTGGGATGAAAATTTTTCAGAATGCCAAAAGCAGCAGTGCTCTTCCCCAAGAATGTCACTACTATTATTTTTCCTTTGGTAGCTGATGAGAGGCACCACCAGCAGAGTTGTCTTCAAAGGAAGAGAAGCAAAAAATGTCCGAGTGGTATTTAAGCTCCTCTTGCCTATCAGAATGCCCTGCAGCCTTATATTCTGGACTGTCCCTGTTAAAAATCACCTGTTTGTACAATGCTGTTTTACTCAAAAATTCTTCAGTGTTATTCTAACCTAGGACGAGCTTGGAAGCTTTCCCAAGCTTGGAAATGCTGAGGATAAACTGTCAAATATAGACTGTGCAGTCACTAGGATTTATTAGGAGAAACTGGGGGGCTTCAACTGAGGCTGAGGTCTTACAGCTGGCCTGTTTTTTGCTGCCTCATGTAAAGCATGACACTGTGGCAGCTGTGTGGTCATTACACAAGTGAGGCTTTTGGATGCTGTTTTGTGGGCTTCGTTTGTAAGGTTCAAGTGCCTATTTCGTTGCTGCAGCAGGGATGGCAGATCAGGGCTTGTATCTGCTCTTGAATTACTGGAGTTCACAGCCTGTAGTAGTAAAGAGAAGCTGTTTGCATTCATGTAATGGCCTCTGATGTAATGTCATAAGATTCACGGAGATTGTGCTGATATTAGTGCATTGTATTTCTAGAAGTGTTCTGCATCAGGCTTTCAATTTCTTGCTATTAAATATCTGCAGTCAACCTATAATCCCATTTATTAAAGGATCATTCATCCTTGTCGGAAAAGGAGATGGCCATAATATTTGCTGACACTTCAGTAGTTTCAAAAGGAATAAAAATTAACAAAATTAAATAACATAAAACCAAAGTGTTAGTCGAGAGTAATTTTAAGTTGTTTTGGGGGTTTTTGTAGGACAATTAACTTGATAATACTTTTTGAATTATATTCCAGCGAGCCTTTTCAATGGATGACCGCATTGCTTGGACACACATTACAATTCCTGAGTCTCTGAAACAAGGAAATGTGGAAGATGAGTGGTATAGCCTGAGTGGAAGACAAGGTGATGATAAGGAAGGAATGATTAATCTGGTTATGTCATACACGGTAAGCCAAGTTTGAGGTTGGGAGGAGGAAGGGAGAGAAGCTTCTTAAGTAGCGGGAGGGAGGTGTTCACAAATGACGTAGAAATAGTTCTATTTTACCATACTGGGTGTTTGTGTCTATTAGCATTTAAAATAATTATACTTAAGTCTAGAAATAGCAGTCAAATATATTAGTTAAGGCAATAAATACTTTTTAGTGAGGTGGTTTTTATCTTGTTCTGCAATTAGAAAAATTCAGCTTATTCCTGTTGTTGTTTAGGAATACACCCAGTTGCGATACCTCCCCTTGCCCCCACCACCGATCTTAAGAAATTCATGTCAGTTTAGAAGAAAAATAATGGAAACTCCTCCCTGTCTTAGGTCTTTCTCAGATAATTTGAACAATCTTTCAGATGGCATTGTTTTTTACTTCCATTCTTGTTCAGTTGGTGCTAGTGGTTATGAACTGCTGACTTAACATGAGTCTGTTACGCAGCTGATGGAGTGTTCTTATCTGTCACCTTTGTATTGAGTAGCTGTTGGATGACGTGTAGCAGGTGCAGCCCTGAGTGCTTCCTTCTGCACTTGTATATCCTCAGAAGTTCCAGGCTGCTGTTGAATGCACAGCTGGGAACAGATGTTCGCTGCTGTTTGAAATTCACATTCTGCCCCAGATCTGAACAGTTGTTCTGTTACCTCTAAGAAAAAGAAGTTTGTAATGAACCTTGAAAATTATCTCCACCATGAATGTACTGTACACAGAATTGGACCTTTTAATATTTTCAAGGATAAAACTGAACTGAATTGTGCTAGTAAAAGGGAATGGGATTAAATTGACGTTTTGTTTAAAGGACTGGTTTACCTCAGAAATAATTGATTCAAACTAAATGATGCTTCTAAGAGCAGTATACTGCTTTTAAAAATAAAAAATAAGAATAAAATTCAGATTTTATCTAATATTTCATTTATGATGAATATGTTGTATATTTTTTTCACTAGAATAAGGCATGAAAGGTATTTTAAAATAATTTGCTTCAGTAACAAGATTTTAGTGACAAATTTTATCACACTCTTGCAAAAGGCTACTTTGAAATGATATGTTTATTGATTTATGGGCAAATTGTCACTTAAAAGATGGTAGTTCAGTTAATTTGCTGGGGATTGTTTGATCTACATTAGCACTTATAATGATATTGTAATATTGGACATGGATTTGCAGTGTGATGACTTGTTTGCAAACAGTTTTAATTGATAATTTTTGGGGTTTTTGCTATTTCTTGAGTTGTTCTAATCTGTGCTTTTTGTGTCAAGTCTTTGCCAGCTGCCATGATGATGCAGCCCCAGCCAGTGGTCCTGATGCCCACTGTATATCAGCAAGGAGTTGGATATGTGCCTATAGCAGGTATGTTTTCTCTCCTTGAAGACTCTGAAACTTTCAGATGAAGGGTTTTTCAGAAATAAATACCAAAGTTATCCTGTTTTCAGTATGTGCAGGAAGCTATAAATGATTTTGTCTTTGACCACTTTTCCCACGATACATTTTTCTGAGAAGAGGAAGCAAATTAATTGTAGGTCTGCTTTCAGTCTTGTACACCGTTTAAGGATGCTGCATGAGTTTGATTAAATGGATTAAAATGTCTGTCAAGTTGGAACAAGTATCTTGAAGGCTTCTCTTTCTGCGTATTTCAGACCTAGGTCAGGTCACTGAATAACTAGCTAGCGGGCTGCACTCTGATATGATGTGTGCTTATTTAAATGGTGGCAATCTGTGTGTGAAACTGTTTGGAGTCAAGAACGTTCCCCAAATGAATTCTGCTGACAGAACTGCAGCTTATATAGCCCATAAAGGGATTAATTTACCTGTGGTCTAGAAGATGCTGTGTTGGAATCTTGCTGCCCTGCATGTGAGGTGTGTAGGTCAGTGAATGAAGAATGCTGGGGAGCTCTGAGGTAGTTACGTAAATACATCAGAATGAGCTGCAGCAGGTGTTGTCAGTGCTCTTGGTTGGTTCAAAGTGAGTTTTGGACTTTTAGAGAAAGGTGTATTAATGTAGGTTTTGTAATTTTTCTGTCAAAGATGAAAAGTTTAAAGTATGTACATAAGCTTGAATTTGCCCTACTTATGTAACTGATAAGTAAAGTTCAGTTGGGTTTGTGTTTCACTTATGCGCCCTTAAAATCTCTGTTTTGTTATATGGATATTTATTCAGTAATATGTGTAATTTTAGGGAAAATAAGAGATAAATTTACTTATTTTTCATTTCTTTGCATGCAAGCGTATGAATGAGTGCTAGAGTGCGTGGGACATAATTGCAGTGCTAAGGACTGGCACAACAGTGACATAGATACATTTTATTTTTCTTTTGTAAGACTAGGGCATGATTGAATTTAAATTCCATTCTCTGTAAAAGCAAATCTCATCAACAGAAGATTGCATTTGTAACTTAGAAATCCTATCACCTGTTTCATTTTTATGGAGTTAACTTAGAACAAAACATGGAAAAGTTTGGCTGTATACTTTGTTCCCTGATAAAAACATGCAGTTTGCTTCGTCTAAAGTGCTTTTAAGATTTTAAGTCTTCCTTGCTTTGCCAGTGAACTGCTTTGAACTTGGGTGTGCGTTTTGAAGGGTGTTTCTCTTGTGGTAAACCAGACTTCTGTAGTGAGGCTCATAGTCATTTTGTTTATGGTTAAAAGATATAGTAGGAGGTGCTATAGAATAGATCAAAATGAGAATATTCATATAATACTACAAAATTTCTATGCCAGGGAGAGTATAAACAGAAGAAATGAAGCAGAGTCTATTTTCAGGTATAATTGAAAGTAGACATAGAACTCAACAGATAAAACTGATACAAGACCCTCAAAATTGTTTTGCAAGTACTGTGGTATATCTTATGTTCAGATCTTGAAGTTCTGTAAATGTTGTATTTATCTTGAGAGTACTTTCTACTTGCAAAAGTGAAGAAATAAATAGTATTTTTCAAGTGATAGTAACATCTGACATTTTAACATGTAATAATTTGCCCTTGTGTAACAGTTTTAGGGTCTGTATGGTGGAGCATTGCCCTTCTGCCAAGATCCAGCATATTTGTATTAATTACTGCTATAATAGACTTCTGTATTAAAAATTCTTCCTGAGTATATGACTTGTATTTTTAAAACATTGTTGAAATTCCACCCCTGGATTTGAACTTTTGTTCTGGGAAAGCTTGAATGTACTTCCTTGACTTTATAAATGCCAGACTTCTTACTACCCACCTTTGCCTTACATTTAATATTTTTAAAATTTTTTTAAATATTACTGTGCTTTGTGTTTGCTGTTCTAGAATTTCTGTGGACATCATCAAATTTTCCCAAAGCACTGTGAGTTTTAAAGCTTTGACTTTTTCACTAATCAATGACCCACTAGTAATAATTGGATGGATGTTTAGGTTTGGAGTTGTAAACTAATTTTAACTGTGTCACACATTTAATGGCTTAATAAAAGGAATTTCAAATTACAAAGGAAACCAGTAGTGCATCTTGGAAGACATGGAGTTTTTTAAAATGTTTTCTGTATACTGAACTAGATGCTCCTCCTGGATTCTGTAAACTTTTTCAGGAAAGGTGTATGAAAACTACTGCCCTTCCCTGCCCGACTGAATCGTTTGTATCTTCTGGGCCTACTCTGTTGGCACATTTGGTAACACTGAACACCATTTTTTCTCCTTTTTTTTGAGACTGCTTCAAGAAGGGCAGTGGTAGGACATCAGTGTGTTCCAGAGGAATATGTTTACCTTCTTTGCATCTTTATAGTTCAGGTTTTTTACCTCCCCAGCTGAATGAGTGTAGTAAGTAAGCAAGTTCCATTTGTTTTCCTTCAGAAGAGTGGAAGAGCATCACTGAATAGGTTATTATATCTGAAATGGAGGGCATTCTGCTCTTAGGCAAGACTGTCAGAATCTAAGTCTTTTCTATGATGGAAATACAGCGGGTAGACTAAAATGTTTATCTGGACAGTTTAACAGTTACTTGTTAACTGTCCAAAATAGCAGGGCATTAAAGAGAGATGATGTTAAGTCAAATTCAGATGTGTGACAAAGGCCAAGCTGTTTTTCTGTAACAGAAGCCTTCTATTCAAAACTTGGTGTATGTAACTAACTTTCTAATTAGGCTCCGAGCAGCTAATTCCTCTCACAGCCTGTCATAGGAGCTGGGATAAACAGTAGGAGCAAGAAGTGAGTCACTGTGGTAAGCAGGTGAAGGCTGCTCATTTCCTCACATTCGGCAATAGATGTTAGAGAGCTCTGATGAGAACACAAATGGCCATAGAATATTCTTGCACCATGGTAATTTATTTCAAAAGTTTTTAAAATTGAAAACTTCTGACAATAGCACTAGTTGCTATGACCTATAGTTGCCGTGGATGATATATTTGTAGATTAATATATGAAAATTTAAACTTGTCAATCCTGTTGCTCTTCTACAAGTTTGAGTTTATCTACCATCTCTTCCCTTTTCCTAAAGATTACTTAATTTAGGCTGTAGAATATAATGATATACTGGTGCATACAGTATCTTGTACTGTATCTTAGTAGTGTATCAGAGACAGTAAGCTAAAAAATGTTAGTTCAGTAAGCAAACGATATTTCTTATCAGCTAAATAATCATGGGATAAATAGGAAATTTATTTGTACTTAATTTATTGACACCTCTGTGAAAAGTACCTTAAAAACCCATGTGTTTCAGGGTCCTGTCGGAGTGGAGAATATCACTTCTCATTGAGGCAAGGTTGTGTATATATGTACATTGCTTCTTTTGGTGTCCGTATTGAGTTTCATGACCTTGTGACACTATTGGTATTTGTTCAGAAGACCATGAATATATGTTGTCTTTTGTGGGCTATAAAATATAATCCTTTCTGCAAACAGCTGGTGGCTTACTTATTTTGGAAAATTTCCTCTATTTGTGACTTCTGTATAAATAGCACATTTAGGAAACTTGTTCAGAGTGCTGAAGCAAATGAGCTGAGAGACTGAATCCTAGCAGCAATTAGTTTTTGTAGTAGTAGGTAGTTTAGGTTTTACCCAACTGCCTCAGTTTATCCAACTTTCACTGTTGGAAGCTAAATGATCAATTTCCTTTTAAAAATAGATTAATATTTCTTTCCCATGTCTTATTCCTTTCCCCTTGCCCCCTTCATTTTCACCTGTCTTTAGGGCTTGAGTACTTTGCACTGGGTAAGTTTCCAAGCTCTTTTCTCACTCCCATCCTCATCGACTCAAGAGTCTTTGCATGAACTCACCTAAACAGCTTTATTTGTTACAGCAGACTGTATCACAAGGTATTGCCACTTGGTTGTCACAATAGTCCAATTTAATCCATCTCCTGGAAATTGTTAAAGCCTCTCTAACCTACTGGAAAATCTTCAAAGACTCAGCTTCATGCTATAATGCTTAAATTAGTTGGTGATAATGGTGTTGATGGATATAACATGATGTTATAATATTCTTCTGAAGCTGTTGTGTGTCAGTGAGATCTTCTAGGTCATGATTTCCTAGAAGGGAAACATTCTTGCAGCGGTTCTGCTGCTGCAGGGTTTGGGGAGAACCAAAGGTAACGTCACGATTTTTTGGGAACTTGAAAGCAAAGAACTCAGTTCTGCAATGACACTGAGAAGACAACCTGCCAGTTGCCTTCTGTTGATCTTCAAATAAGCTGCCTTTTTTTTTTCTAAAAGATAACACTTTTTTTCATCAGTGTGTATTTTGCACATGCATCTGTTTTACATCCATGTCAAGTTTAAGCACGTGACTAGAACTCCTAAAGGCAAATTATGTTACAGGAAATCAATTTTCCTTCAATTTAGACTTAATTTACTGCGACACGTTTGATTTTGAATTATGCGAAGATATTATGATGTCATTAACTTTGATAAAACATTGGTCTTCAATCAAAAATGTTCAGAAAACTCTACAATTTTGTGAGATACAATGTCATTTCTTGATGCTCTGAATTTCAGAAAGATGCTTTAAGTAAAAATGTTGTGGTTGTTGCAACATATTTGGTTTATTCAGAGCAGTGGAATTTTAGAATTTTTTTGTGGGTCCATACACTTAATTTTTCTAGTAGCTTGCAAAGAAGCAACATTTAAAAAAATTGATGTCATGCATATTTTAGCACTGAGTTTTTTTCTGAATATCATTAACCCTATTGTGTCATTTAGAAAAGCTGATACTGATTTTTTCATTTAAATGAAAGAATTCATGTGGAGAAGGTTCCTGAGTTTACTCTGAAAGAGTCTATACATGGGACAGAATAATCACAAGTTAAGAGATTAACCACAGGGCACTTGATTGAAAAACAAAATAAAATTACAAGTGTGTAATGCCTTGTATGCAGTTAGAAAAAGTTTACCCTGTTAATTCTGCTTTGATGCTTCCATTGACGCTTCTAGCAATTGACTTGATACTGTTTCATGTATTGGAATGTCACTGCTTATGCCAGCATGTTTGCCATTGCCATTTCACTGAATTGGAAAACAGTGCTTCATTCTTCTGATTTATAACACTTACCTGATACCTGAGGGCAACACAGGAGTCTGCAATTCCACTGGTAGTGGACTCTTACGTCATTCAGTTGCAGTTTTCACCTGTTAGTGATATGAGGTTTTCAATAGTAGAACAGATCTTTACTGAGCATTGATAATTTGGAAGTTTATTATAACTTTCTATAATGACTGTGTTTATATGTATATTTTCTAAATTCTAGTGTGTAGTTCTTCAAGTTCATGCTTAAGTCTTACTATTTTGTAAATCAGAAATTAAGGATGCTTTTGACCTTAAAAAAGTGTGGAACAAAAAAACCACCCCAAAGTACTCTTGAATTGATATTTGTATAGCTTGAATGTTAAGTTTCATGAAAAGTAAGCATTTATCATGGAGGTATTTATTCAAAATCACCGTGATACTAACTTCCATTTGTATATAGCGTAGTTGTAAAAAGTATAAACTAATTCTAAAACTGTTCGAGCTAAGAAAATGGATTTTGAAATATCATTAGTGAGAAACAATGCAGTTAAGAAATTTCTTCTGTATAAAATCGGTTATTTATATTAAAAACACTTTTTGAAGTCTGTGCAGATTTCTGGCTTCATAATTTATTTTTTTTTATGAAAGCAGTAAGGAAAACTATGTTCTAGTCTTGATTTTTTGTTTTTTGGGGTTGATAAGACACTGAAACATTATTGGTAGGCTGTAGGATGCTGTGGTGTTTGGGAAGTGAGCCCTGTGTTTCAATTGGATTAATATTTTAAGCTGACCTCCTGTATGGACAGTTCCTACACAGTTTAGGCTGATTGGTGAATAATCTTAGGATGTTGATGACGTACTAAAAACATTGGGAAGTTTGTGTTAAAATTTAAAACATAACTTCTGTTGCTCTGTTATCTCGGGTGCGTTGCACCTTTATTTTTTTGAGGCCATGTATCTTTGTTCAACCCTTTTAAATACAAAGATTGTTTGTAGTAGGTGTGAGGAATGAGTTGAGGTTTGAAGTTATGGAAGAGGCAGTCTGAAATGCTGCTGGATATGGTTATTGGGGAAAGTATTTGCAGTGTTGGTAAGGACTGCACAGTGGTTGGCCTCTAGGGTGCACATGTGGTCTGATTTGCCTTGTGTTCAGATGCATAGTGCCAGACAAGATTACAGGGATCATGGTCCAAATGGCATAAAAAGCAGTAGAGCTAAAGTTTAGGGTGTTGCGGAAAAGGCAGCAGATATCCTTGGTATAAGGGTGTGATTCAGGTGACGGGGCAGGGACACTGTTCCAGTGTTCAGGTATTAAATTTATGAGATCGTGACTGAGTTGTCAGTATGAATCTTTTTGAATAGATGCAGCCTGTATGTTCAACTTTTTTGCTTCTAATAAAACTTAAGATAATTAAAAGGGGAGCTTTAAAATCAAAATTGAAGAACATTGATAAATATGGAGGTGCATCCCTTCAGATAGGACAAAAGTCTGAGTTGAGGAAAGAAATAGAAAAGAATGCATTTGGTAAAATTGTGTTGAAATACACATAGACTATATAAAATTACAGTACCTTGTCAGCTAAGCCATGCTTAGCTCATCCAACCTTGAATCTGATGTATAATTTCAGTGCTGATAGAAAAAAAGTCACAGAGATGCTGCAACATTTGTACAAGTTAAAGTGTGTATAGATGTTACTGATTGCATAGTTAGATTAAAGAAAATCTTCAAGAGACAAGGTAAGTATTGAAACGGATCCCTGGTCTTTTTTGTAGATGTTAAGTCTAAATAGAAGTAGTATAATATAGTTGCAATAATCGAATTTTTAGTCATTATGCTTTAGTCATTATGCTAAAAGAGATGAGGCTGCAGAGAGACACTCTTGGAAATTTTATCAGTTGTACATATGCTTTGTTACGATTTTTGACCAGTCAGAATTCAATAGAAGAGAAGCAGCTTCTGATCTACTTCTGAGTAATACATGAAGCCTGGCTCAAAAGGAATCATATTTTGAAAATGTGTAATAGCACTGATGCAAATAGTTCATGCCCTGTTTAACTTACAGGGAAGTAATTAAGGTCATATATAGGAAGCTAAACAAGTGAACTAAAAGTTATATAAAAGAAGCTGTTAGTTAGCTGCTCAGAGAAAATCCAACCAAAATCAATAACACTCTATTCCTGTGTTATTACTGTGAATCCTAAGATGCATGAAGTAAAACAGTGAAGTAGGTTTCTGTCAAAAATTGGTAGGCCTATCTGAATATGGTGATGTGAGAGTGTTAATTAAATGTTAAATCTAAACTGATTGTAAGGTTTTGAAGATCAAATGTGTAAAAAGTTGAGAACTGTTTATTTTAAAGAAGCAGAGAACCTAGAATCGTTTATGTAATTAAATTACTGTAAATATATACTTATGTAGGGTAGTACAAAAAAACCCAGTTGGAAGGTGAGATCAATAATGGGGGGAGGAAGAAAGTGTTTGGTTTTGCCCTTCCTAGGAAGGAATGCTTTTTTTATGAAGAAGGAGCCTTAGATTATAAGTTCAGAATTTAACTCTAATTGTTAAGGTGAGCAATAAGAAAATGCAGGTAAGATAACATTTATTCCCTGTCTTGCATGCCAGTTGTGTTTTGTTTTTTTTTTACTAAATGCAGTATGTAATCTATTGCTTAATAAGTCTTGCTTTCAGAGGACTGGAGGATACCAAAGTGAAATTTCTTTTCAAAACAGTTCTGAAGTAACTGTTTTCTCTGTTAGATAAAATGATTAAAAGCTATGAAGACTGTAATGAACTGTTTTAAACCAAGCATGTAAGTAGGTAAACTTAAGGTGGAGGTGACATGGTTGTGTAGGGAAAGCTCATGCCTTAAAATTTTATAGGTGTATGAGCATGTGAAAAAGAATGGTGTAATATGTGGGTATCACCTTGTAAGCTGCATTTGGAAAATGTTATTTGCTATGTATGCTTTCTATCATACGATATTCTGACACAATAAAGGTCATCTTGTGCTTGAATAGTTATTTTGAAAAGCCAATGAACAGATAAAAATAGGTGATTATTCATCTCCTAATGGAAAGAGACCCTTGGTAGGGTGCATCATATTTCTTAAAAAACTAATTGAGGGAAAGGGACTAATAGACAATTTGTCAAAACAAAAACAGTTTTCTAAGTCTCTCTGACTGCAGCAGGTTGCCGAAATATCTTCTTATAGTAAATAGGAAATAAAATCTTACCTTAAGGCTGGTGTTAAAGCATGTGTGAAGAAGAATCTTAGCTAACGCATTTGGTGATTTCTTGATTGGTTGTTACTGCATTCGAAGGTCTTTGAATTACTGTAGACTACTCCATAAGAATACCAGGTAAATAGTCTTTGAAACAATGCATAAAATCCTTGAAAGCAAATAGCAGCATGATTAAGTTTTAGTGTTTGTTCTCAGTATGAGGCAGTGCCATGTTTGTGCCTAGATGCAGGTAATTCTCCTTGCCCTACCTTAGAAACACAGTGGGAGAACTACTGAAGGTAACACACAAGGAGTGCAACTAAGATAATAAGGGATCTGAAACTACATAGTGCAGACATGAAATACACCATTTTGAGAAGTGATAACAAAAGACTCTACATGTATACTATATCTGGTTTGAGTTTTATATTAAACAAAAGGTAGTATTTTCAGTAGTGGATCTGCGTTTGATGGTAAATGCTCTTACGTGATGAAAAGGGGATTCTGTCTAGTAATTCCTTTTAAGAGGAATTGGAAAACTCATTTTCTAAAGCTCATTTTTGTAAAACTCTTTATAAACTGCCTGCGCTTTAATTTCATGTAGACGTACAAGAAGTTAACGAAAAATGTCAGGTCAGATGAAGTTTGTCCTCTAGTAGAGAGCCAGGGAAAAGCAGTGTATGTACCCCTATAGGCATTGCTCTTTTGCCACTTAGTGACTTTCCAGGCTGGCTGAAACTTTAGCCAGAGAAAAACATTTGGTAAAATTTTAATTGCTCTTCTGTGTGGTCCAGTCTCCTAGTGGACCAAAGTTCTTTGCTTTCCTTTGAATGCAGTGGAGATTGCATTCATTGACTTTCTGAATATCAGCTATGTATATTGCTGATGTAAAACCATTTTTTTCATCACAACATAAATACCCAGGAACTAAAATATGATGACAGGGACACAAACCACGCCTTTCTGTGATGAGCTTAATGTTTGGTTAGTGATCCATGTGTAAACCTGGTTAATGCAAGATGTACCTAACTTTTAACAGTACCTCTTGCCATACTGTAGTTTACAACTTCTGGAATACAAATTTGGGGAGACAGCCTGTTCTAGAAGAATGTTTTCCAGTTAACAACAGTATAAGTATAATCTCTGCAATCTTTTTTTTTTTTTTCCCCTCCTCTGGTGTGCATGTTGAAATAAATAAATGCTGAAATTTGTGGGTTGAGATAAGCCATGAGCTACTCTCTTCTTCAAAATCACTGATTTTTATTTTTTTTCCCCCCATTCATGTGTTTTGTGGTTTGTTGTTTTTTTCTTCTCTTTTTAACCTGCAGGGATGCCTGCAGTCTGTAATCCAGGCATGGTACCAATGGCAATACCACCACCTGCGGTCAACCCTCAACACCTGTGTAATGAAGAGGACCTGAAATCTATCCAGGACATGTTTCCCAACATGGACAGGGAAGTAATCCGCTCAGTGCTAGAAGCTCAGAGGGGGAACAAGGATGCAGCTATCAACTCCTTACTTCAGATGACTGAAGAATCATAGATTCCCACTTCCTGCATAGTCCTCGTCCTTGATGCCACTTATTTTTACTTGCCAAGCCAGGGATTTAGCTAGAGGAAGAATTTCCCAACAGCTTTCTGTTAGTGCATCTGGTGTGAAAGATTTTACCCCTTTTCTCCTTGGACATTTGGATCTTTTTCTCTTTCTTTCTCAGTTTGTACATACTGAGTTTAGCTTATGTCCTACAATAGAGCAATGACGCATCTTTGCTATCAGCTGTGCCCTGTGTGGCTGTATGGGGTGGCGAGTAATGCTGCTTTGTTTCTTTCTCTTCCCTGTGTCATAAACTTGCTCTTACAAAGTAACTCTATGCAGTGCAGGGTTGACTAGTGTTCTTTAGATTAGGGAAAAAATCTTTCCATGGAAGGTTGGCTCTTTAAACACAACTGATTCGTTAAAAGTATTTAGGTTTCAGCAAGCAGCCTACTTTTGACAGAAGCTAAAAGAAAGACCCTTTTTGTCCGGTGGTGTTTAGATACAGTCACCCCTTTCTGATTGAAGATTTTTAATTTAATAAGCTCAATTTGTTAGGTTGCGCTGTTGGTATTTGCAATGAACATCTTCTATTCAATCTAGTCATTGGGCACCAAAGCAATGTATTTTCTGGTGTGCATTTGGGGCTTTGTCCTCCCACATAGTATTTATTGTTATGTACCTGTAAAATCTTAATGGGAGACTTTTAACTCGTACAGTATGTATTGCTGTAGCAGAGAACAGGACTAAGCCCTAATGTACTCCCACAGTTAATTGCACTCTAACTACTACTTCTGCATTCCCATGGCTATTTCAAAGGATGAGTGCAGAAGGAAAGATCTGGAAAATGATTGAAGCCGTAAAGAATTATTAAAGATAATGTCTTACATTAAAAAAAGAAAAAATCTATGATCTGCTTATAAGGCTTCTTTCTTTACAGCTATATTTCAGCAAAATTACTTTTTTACATTAGTGGGAAAACTATTGTATTTTTTCCTGTAATATTAAAATAAGCATGAAAAATAGCTTCAGGATCTTAGAATGGCATTATAAATTGCTCAGTGACTTGTTAGACTACATTTGCTGTAGTCAATTTACTATTATGCAGATGGAAATAAAATTCTTTGTGAGAGACAATTTAACATATCTGAGTTACAGTCTGATCCTCAGAGGAGGTTGTTTGTATTTATTGTTAGTGTAATTTTTTTCAAATAAGAGTTGATTTAGAAGCTGCAGAATCTTACGGTATGCACCAGTTACACCTGTTGGATAAATTTCTGCGGTGTCTGTTTTTGTAAAGTAATGCACTTTAAATAGTATGCACCAGTTAATTTTTCCAGTGATGTGCAATGTTGCTGTTTTATCTCTTTAATGGTTGATTTGAAATACTTTCTACAATAGCCATAGACCTTTATATTTTCAAGAGTTGAAATGAATGTACAGTTGAAATCTAGGCTCTTGAGTGATTCGTGAGAACATTAAAGCCAGGTTTGGAATAGGGAATAATGACCCATATTCTCTTCTTCCCCATACTTTATTTCATGTCCCAGGCTTAAAATATTTTCTTTGTTGGAAAGCTGATTTTACTTTTTTTCTCCTGAACCTACATTCAAGTAGCCTTTAGGTAGCACTGGCAGTAGAGGATGAATATTTATTTTTTTATCATTGAAGTTAAGTACTCAAACTTTTAAAATACAGCACCAAAAATCATCCCAGTTTCTGACCTTTTAAAGCTGTCTCTTCATATTGTATGGTTTTAAATTTTGTTGTGAATCCCTGAACATCTTAAATTTACCATTGAAAGCCTAAGTGTCTTTAAACATCCTCCAATTGGCTTTTGATATTCAAGGCTATAGTTTCGGTGTGCTGTAGTTGTAAAATCACCACACTTTTGTTTTCTAAAGTAAAATGGGTGTTCTTCGAGAAACTAGTCTTGCCCCTTCTCTACAGTCATGGTAAATTTTGTGCTTGAGTAGGTGTAGAGGCATTTGGTCTTCATAGCACAGTGTTTTATGAGATCTTGACCCAAAAGGGTAAATGTTGGTAAGGATTTAATGCTTAGATACCTCCATGAAGAGTCCCTTGCTCTAACTTTTACACAGATAGAATGAATTGCTAGGGATGGAACAATTCAGGGAAAATGTATATATTTAAATTTTTATATGAAAACAGTGGGATTCATAATACAGCTTTTCATAAAAGCAAGTGGTCATGGTCCAACTTAATGGCTGGTAAATTGTACTGCATCCGATTACAGCTCCATTTCAAGCACAGAATAAACACCTTTCAGTCCTAACTGCCAGGAGGGGTAAGTGCAAGTGTTAGGCCAGCCAGGTTTATTCATAGACTGGGCTCTGAGCCTCTGAGAGAGACTGCTGTTCTTAGATTTACTTTTGGTTTGTATTTTTTCCTAGGCAAATGTTGTGCAAAACAGGGTACATGTATGAGTTGAAAATTGGGATATGTAAGGAGCAGTATGGCCAGTAAATGGATTTCAGTCTGTTACACCGTACTTAAATATTGTTCTGTGAGGTTTTTTGTCTTTTATTTAATTAAGCATTAGAACTGAAACTCTTAAGTCAAGGCATGCTACTTTTTAAGAAGAACAAAAATCATAAGCCTACTCAGCTATTCAGCATACATATCCTTCCAGTCAAGCTGTTTGTTGGCAGGTTTGAATTTGAGAGAGATGAAAAAATGCAGGGGGTGTTTAGTTATTTTATGGTCTGTGAAATTAAGGTATTTGAATTGAAAGTCTTTTTCTTTATTTAAATGAATAAATTGTCACTAATGATTGTACCTTTTGACAAAATGCTAATGGAGTAATACTGTGTTTGATGCTGCTCCTCTGCTCAACAGCTTCAAGCAGCTTGGAGCCAAAGTCAGCTGTGTAAGACAGGCATCTGCTAAAAGTTAGTGCTCTTAGTACTAGTTTGATTTCTGCAAAGAGCCTCAGCTTGGTAGGAACATTTTTTGTCTAGCTAGATCCTTGCAACCTCTCTACTGCTCTTTGCATCTGCTGATGGTACTGAATGTTCCCCCCTGCCCCTTATAAACATTATTGCCTGTTTGGTTGATATGTAATACCGTACAGAGGATGTTTTATGCTGTAATTATTCTGAAGACATTGTTTCTCTGTATTGAGGTCCAGTGTCCAGTTATGTTTCTTGCACTCTAAAGTACATTAACTTTTTCATTCTAATTTAATAAATGTATCATCTAAATGAAAGTGTATTATGTCTCTGTTGGAAAGCACCACAGTTGGAGTCTTTTTCCATAGACTGATCTAGAATTCAGTTGTCAGTTACTGTCTTTTATTCAGTGTTGCACATTAGTTGATGAATTACAGTGGCTCTTAGTGTGACTGTCTGGTGGGAATACTAACAGTGAATACTCAGAAGTATGTTAAGAGTTCCTCTCCAGGTAGATACCTCTCTTGACTCTTCTAGGCGTTACTTTCTCAAGAAAATATTACACTATTTCAGGTCTAGAGGACAGAACAAGGCAGTAGTCAGGTTACACTGTTTAAAGGACAACACTGGAGGAAAAGGGAGGAGGGAAGAACAGTGTGTGGGTGTGGTGAAAATGCTGCAGTGTGAAGGACTGAGGATGCTGGATGAGAGTGGTGTCCAAGTGAAGTTATGAAATAGACCTTTGTTGTGTGCTGTTTCAGCTACAAAATGAGCTGTCTTTATCTGCTAATATAGAATAAGTGAATTTAGAAGATTTGGTTTGCATAGCATCTCTAATTCTGTGACTGCAAAGATAACTTAGTCACTCTCACTTAACAGCATTGCTGTGCTCAGTGATTGTTAATCAATTGCTAGGGTGAACTATGAGTGTATTATCAATTGTGTTCAGCTTGTGCTTTCTTCTGGCCCTGGAGTGTCAGTTTCTATCCCAATTTATCTTGTAAAGCTTATGGTTTGCTTTCACTTTTCTCCATTGTACTGTGAGAGAGAGGAAGAGTGAGAATTAGTTTACTTTAAACAAATGTTTGTGTTCTTGTGGCTGCTGAAGCATCTGTTTAGCATTTTGTATTTTTATTAGCTTTTTCATTTCAGTAATAATCAACTGCTGATGATGTGTGTGTAAAGATAAATCAGTGTGAATTATTAAAAACTTTCAGAACATCAATGAGTGCAGAGTCCCTAGGAAGAAATGCAAATGTGTATTGTCTTAGAATAAATAGGAAAAATTAAACATCATTTTACAATCTTTTCTGCAGTTTTAAGTTGTGGCCTGCTGGAGACTTGAGCTTTCTCTTCTAGATCTTCAGGAAGCTTAGCTAGAAATGCAAGTTGAACTATATTCATACAGTATATTTTAGAAGTATTTACTATATTGCCAAAAAGCATAATTAATTTTGTAACAACAAATATACTTACGTTATACCATAACTTTTGAAGGAAAATTTGCATGTAAATGGGAGAAGTGAAATTATGGAAAGCAAGTAGATTGAAATTGAATCTTAACTATGTCTGTGCTTCCATATGTGGGAGAACTATGAAAGTACTGCTGTTTGGAGTATTGAAAGAGTTCACTTAGAACATATTTTTAAAACACTAAGTGTATTGCTCTGGTATGTGAGGTGGACTAAGTTTAATGCATTTATCATTGAAAGAGCATGAAGGATGATTCAATTTATTTTAAAATTATCTCCAATTACAAAATAGTGGAAAAAGTACTCTGAGCTTATCTTCCATGTCTGTGCTGTCCATGTTTTTTTATGTATTAGATTCAGGAGCTTGACACTGTCACAGGACAATGTTTTTCTGCCTTAAATTCATAATCTCTGTAATAGTAATCAGCTTAATGTGGAGTATTCAGGTTGACTTGAAATGCTTAATGCTATTTTTAAAATGATTCACTAAGTAGTTATAAAAGTGACAAGTTCCTGGCTGGCACACTCTGTGACTACTACACCTCAGGTGCCCTTGTGTGAAAGGTACAAGGCTCTGCAAGTGAACAATGATGAGGATAATGGTTCATCTATGTTGGAAAAGTCGCCAAGGTTAAGTTGCCCTATGCACTGTGTCAAAACTGCTTCCAGAAAGAAAAAAAGATGAGTTACTTTCATAGGAGATGCTCTTTTGAGAGGAAAAGAAGATCCAATTTGCTGAGCAGGCCCACTTCTTAGAGCTTTCCTGGGGCCAGGGTTAGAGATGTGATGAGGAAACTTTCAACCCTAGTACGGCCTTTGGATTATTGTGCATTATTGCTTTTTCATGTAGGCAGCAATGAACCTGCAGTATGAAGGCCAAGAGTGGTCAAAAGAGACTTCAGGGTCTTGGGACAACTGGTTACTATGGGATCTGGAGCATGAGTAGTGTTCTGCTTTATCCTTCCAGCTGCAGGGAATGATGAGGGAAGAAACAAGAACCACCATCTGGCTCCATGACTGGTGTCACCATAAAATTTTGGGTTTTTTGATCATGGGTCAATTTACATGATGCAAGGCCTGCTGGCAACAGGTGGGGTATGACTGCCTCAAAGGGACAAAAGGATCTTTGCACAGAAGTGCTCGGCTTGTTGATACAGTTTTAAACTAGATTGAAGGGGTAAAGGAATAAATCTAGGCTTGCTAGAGGTAAGGCTGGTGGCCACACTCTAGTGTTTGAGGGATGGAGTGGTAGCAAGGTCCTTCATACTGCACCATGATGTGTGAGTGCACTGGAGCACATTTGAATTGTATGCTAATGCACATAGCATGAGGAACAAACAAAAGGAGCTGGAAGTGTTGGCCCACTCCCAGAGTTATGACATCATTGGCTTAAGCAAAGTCTGGTGGGGTGTGTCCTGTGCTGTGCCACGATGGACAGTTACAGGCTCCTCAGGAGGGACAGATAAGGCCTGTGAATTGGGGAGTGTGCTGTGTGTAGAGGAGGTTGGATTGTATAACACTTACTCTTGGTGATGACAGGAGGTTGAGAGCCTCTAGGTAAGCATGAAGGGGAAAGCAAATAAAGCAAATGCTGTAGTGGGAATCTACTATTGACTGCCCAGTCAGGATGATGACACCAGTGAGTTGTTCTACAGGAATCTAAGGAGTATCTCTAGATCAACTGCGGTTGTCCTTATGGCTGGTTTTAGCTTCCCAGATGTTAACTGGTGTTCAGTCCAGGTGGGACTGAACCGGACCAGTTGTGATGCCCACATTGTCTTGAGCAGGTCAGATACACAAGCACACTCCACAAAGTGGAGACATTTAATGTTATCTCTGTTTCTGTCACCCCTGGACTCCTGCATTGGAATACTGTTCTGGGGGGCATGATAAACTGCCAGCCAACTGAACTTATTTGAGACTTGCTGCTCCAGCTGGATGTGCGTCCATCTGTGGGACCTGATGGGATTCGTCCCAGGGTAGTGGAATGTCTCCTGTTAGCAAGGAACTGCATTACTTTTCAATGGTCTTGGGAATCTGGAAGAGGTCCCAGTCTACTGGAAGCTGGCAGATGTCCCAAATTTCAAGAAGGGAAAGAAAGAAGACCCTGGTGATTATAGACATGTCAGCCTCACTTTAGTGGTGGTTAAAATTGTGGAGAAGGTTATTCAGTGAATTATTGAAAAACACTTGAGAAACCATGAAGCCAACATGGGTTCATGAGGGGAAAGTCCTGCTTAACTGACTTACTTTTGTTTTATGACAAGGTCACCCATCAGTTGGCCAAGGGAAACCAGTAGATGTAGTAGTTTTGTACTTTGAGACAGTATAAAAAGCTGTACTAGAGCGTCCTTCAGGACAAAAAGTCCAGCATACAGCTTGACAAAACAGATTATCAGTTCGTTGATGGGTCAAGCTCAAAGAGTTACTGCAAATGGGGCTACATCAGCCTGGTGACCAGTCACCATTGGGGCTTCTCAGACCTCAGTTTTAAGGTCATTCCACTTAACAGCTTTTGTAAATGGTCTGGATGCAGGAGTAAAAGGTATATTAAGTAGGTTTGCTGATGATACTAAACTAGGAGGAGCTGTGGACTCCCTTGAGGGTAGAGAGGCCTTACAGAGATCTGGATAGACTAGAGAGCTGGGCAATCACCAAGGGTCTGAAATTTTAACAAGGGCAAGTTCAAGTGACTTAATTTTATAGGAAAATTTCCAAATATTTAAAAAAAACCCCAGCTACTGATAAAGTAAATGCTCCAAACAGCTCAGGTAAACATGCTGAACTGCTATGGGGAAAAGGCAGCCAGTTTCCTCCCTAGTGTAAATCCATTCAAAATCTTTTAGATCGTACAGGAAACAAACACACAGTTTAAAAATACATCCTGAACTTGTCTGTGAATATTAAAAAATAGGCAGAAGAATTTTCTCATTTTACTGAGTTCATTTACTTTAGTATGTATATAGATTTGTTTCTTTAGCTGAAGGAGAAATTGCTGATTTCTACAGTCAAATAACTTTTGATCTAAGCATGAAATGATAGTGATGAATAATGTTTTCCCTTCTTTTTTTATACTTGTTTTCTGGAACTTTTCATTTATTACTACTCCTGCCTGCTTTCCCACCCTCTTGGCAACTAGAACACAGCACATGAAAGGGGTTATTTTTCATCTCTGCGCCTTTCATGCCAGTGGAAAGAGCTATTTAGACCTGAGTGAGTGAATTTTACATCATCCAGGAAAAGGGCTTTGAGAGTGTCTTCATTCCCAAAGGCTGCTAGAGAATATACTCATCTGAGTTAGGAAACTTCCTGATGCTATTGGACTCTCTGTGATTTAGATAATGAAGATGGGTATTGGACAGTCACCAAAACTGAAAAATGCTGAAAGTTGTATTGATCAAATAAAAGAAAACAGCTTTGCCCCTGTCACTGTGATGTGTTAGGACCATTACATTTATAAAAATGTTATGCAATAAAGCTTTCACTAGGGACAGGAAATACAATGTAGCTGCAACGTTTTCTGGTTTTATTTTTTACAAACTTCTTAATCCTTTTTTTTTTTTTTCAGAAAATAAGAGTTTTGTGATCAAGTAGAAGTGTGTTTCCATGTTTAATTTTCACAAGGTATTTTCCACACTCATTTGTTTTTACCCTTCAATACTGTATCACTTAAAAAAAATCCAAACACTACAATGTAATTATTTGACTTTTTTTTTATTTTTTTTATTTTTTTACAAGTAAGAAATAAGAAAAGGTGATAACAGAAGTTGACATAAGATCTGTTAAAGAAGGAGTGCAAGTTACTCTGGGGAAGACATGATTTTTGCTTCCCTAGGGTCTCTGCTTTCTTTTTTCAACGATACATCTTATTACTTCTGCTGATTTGCCATTGGGAACCAAATGCTGCAGCCTGTTGCAACTGGGAGCCGTATTCACCAGATTGTTGTATTTGGGAGTCTTGTGATGCAGAGGTTTGTGAAGAGCAACCCTTTGTACACTGGCATTTTTCCACATATACATAGTCATAATTTATGCTTGTTCCATTTTGGCAAGTCAGGGTCACCTCTCTCATTTGGGTGCTGTACTCTTGGCAGCAGCTACAGTCATGTTGCATCTGATTTGCTTCAAGAGAATACCTGTGTTCCACCAGGAAAAAAAATAAAGTAAAAACTGACACACAGAACCTGCTCAGTGACTTTTCTTTTGATGGTATTTGGTTTGGTTTTTGGTTTTTTTAATACATCCTCTATTCCTCCCTCTCAGACACACTTATGAATGTGATTTTAATTACTTGTCTCTTCAACAGTGAAACTGTTCTTGCTTCAATTCAATGGAATCATATAAACACATTAACTTTGTTCCTATTCTGTGATCACAGAATCATGTAGGTTGGAACAGACCTTTGAGATCAAGTCCAACCATTAACCCAATACTGCCAAGTCCACCACTAAACCATGCCCCTAAGTGCCACATCTGCATGTCTTTTAAATATTCCCTGGGCAGCCTGTTCTGATGCTTGACAACCCTTTCAGTGCAGAAATTTTTCATGACATCCAATCTAAAGCTCCCCTGGTGCAACCTGAAGCCATTTCCTCTCATCCTTCCTCAGGAGAAGAGATCAATCCTCACCTCACTACAACCTCCTTTCAGGTAGTTGTGGAGAACGGTAAGGTCTCCCACGAGCCTCCTTGTGAGAGACCAGTAAAAATGAAGTATAAATGAAGCCATAGAGATATTAAAATAATTTTTAGAACTTACACTGAGGAGCCAGGACAAGTTCCTTCACAATATGACAGCTCAACAGGTTCAGAAGACTCACAGCCACCATGGCGGATCACAGTTTTCTTGCTGTAAGGCTTGCATTTTGCAGCTTCATAAATAGAAGAGGGGAAAGCATATTTCAAATCTCTAGTTCAGAACTAAAGGAATGCTAAACCAGTTTCAAAGTGCATGATGTTTGATTATTGAGAATCTGCAGTATGTGATGGGATGGGGAGTGGGTACTGTGTAAGGTATCTGGAGTTTTCAGATTATTCCTTGATTTCAGCTCTAAAGTGTCTTTGGAAAAAAATGCAGAGGCCTGAGCATTGCTGGTTTGATTTGTGATATTAAGTATCAGGAAAACAAATCTGCATTTTTCTTTTGAATAAATAGTGAAACACAGGGTCTTCAGATATAGAATATATGAAAACAGGGAGAGTGAAGAATCCTTCCATCCACTCAAAGGTAGTTAGAAGTTGAACACAATCCTCTTCAAGTGGAACACATAAACACGGCGTTACTTACGTTTACATATTTTGCAGCAGCCATCGGGCATAGTCTCTGTTTCATCCTTTGTAAAAGTGAAGGAGGATTTGTATTAGTGCACGGATGACAATCATGAGTAAGAATATGAGTTAGCAGTATTGATACTGGGCAGAAAGCTCCTCTGTGAGGAACCCTAAATGAAACAACGAATGACTTGCTGTCCTCACCATAGAAGTCTTGAATCCTTGTAGCCTCATAAAAAATACTAAACCTTTCTTATTACTAATGTTACAGCAAGACTAACTTCATTCTTAAGATATTCCTGCAACTTCAGTAAACTGATTTGTTGTATTCTTTCTTGTCCCTCCTTGCTCTTTTGAGATCGGCATTCAATCAGTGAGGAATTAATTAAAACTTACAGGATCGCACTCTCCAGGCTCATACTCAGGGCATACTCTCTTACTTTGGACTGCAACAAACTGATCTTCAATTTTTTCACATTTGTAATGGCTGCATTGGTCGAGTGGCAGGATCTCATTAACCTAAGATTTTATAAGAAAAGCAAACGTATTTTTTTCATTGTCATAAAGTATGTCAGAGCTAATTAAGTTCTCACACCTCAGAGGTTCTTAGATGCTTCTGAAGTTTTTTCAAGTGGCAAAAATGAAATTCTGCAAACTGCAGCTGACTTGAAAGTTTAAATCCTGGATCTGAACACTCAGACCCCAAATTAGAAATCATTGCCCCATTAACCACACATATCAAGAATTTGTCGTTCCAAGTAAGTGTTCAATTAAGAAAGCTGGTGTGTTGTTTTCAGAGTAATTTCTGTATTATATTTTTACTAGTAAGGGACATAAATTGACTCTTAGTTGTTGTATCAGCTAACAGATCTGAAATTGAATACTTACATTGAGCACGTGAACAGTGTTGTTACTTAGTCTGACTTTGCAAGCTACTTCGATACACTTCCCACAGCACTCTCCTTCCTCAGTCATATATTGATACCCCTACTCATAAGGAGATGAAAAAGAAAGTATGTTGAATTGGTGATGGAGAATTCTAGTCTTGCTGTAACTGAGGGCTGACTGTGCAGCCTAGAGAATCTGAACTCACCAGTGGGCAAGATGTTTCACACTGAACCGTTTCACAATGCACAGTGTTAGCATTAGTCACTGGATCTTTCTCAGAACTGCAGGTACATTTCTTACATGAATTGATTACTACTGACTTTCCAACCTGGAAGATGGAAAAAAAAAACCAAAACCAAACCAACATTCAAATGGCAACAGTTTCCATATAATGTATAGGCAGAGTTGAAAGCATTGCTGAGAACCATTAAGGTTGCTGAAATTCAAGTGCTCCTGAGTTCTTCAACTCTCTTTGAACACAGGGTTGTTTGGCTTCAAACCTTGCAGGAAAGCGCACACTAAGAGGAAACTAAATGAAGCAATGTAAAAAAGAAGAGTAAATAAATAAAATGAAGGTAAGACTGGTTTATACTGTCTCATTATTTTACCAGCTTTTCAATGCTCCATTTAAGAATATTTTTCCTCTGTAAGTCGTGTTCAGTTGTTGTAAAACAATTATAATTTGAAAATGGAGATTAAAATAAGTGTATACATAAGCAAAGATATAACTTTACACATGGATTTTAGTCTTTTGAAATTTATCCCCAAAAGCTAATGCTTCAATTTTGAGTTAATGACCTAATACCAATTTTAGCAAAAAGGTTTAGGGTATCAATTAAAGCAAAAATGCTAGCTTAGTTTTTTTAAGGATCTCTGTGCTTATTTCTAAGAGAGACTGAGTTTGCGCTATTCATCAGATTGTTTGGGAAATTAATTAGTTCCAGAAGTGGGAGGGAGCTTAAAAAAGAAAGTACTGCACTAAAAATAGTACATTCTTATTTTGTGCTACAAATTGAGGAACATTTCTGGGATCAGTTTGTTTTTGACATTAAAAAACCTGAACAACTTGCAGTTAAGGGCGAGAGATAAAAAACCCACATGTACTGGGAAAAGACCTTTCTCAAAGACTTATTTTGGTAGAAAGGATGTGCTTTTCACTTCCAGCAATATACTATACAATGCTATAACATTCTCACCGTGTACAATGTACCATTAATCACGCAGACATCAGGTACTGGTTCTGAAAAACAAAAAAAAAAATTAATTCCAGGGTAAACTCAAATTGTGAGACTTCCTGAGAAGTCAAGATGTTATAAAGTTTTGTTAGTAACACAGAGAGTATGGAAAAATTGAATTCAATCCCCCCTACATGCCTAGACCTCATATGTAGTGGATGTTTAAGTAAAGTTTCATCATTGAAATTAGCTAGAAGAGTTGGTGAGGAATGGCTTCAAACACAAGCTATGCATGGAAAATCCCTTTTTTGCCTTTCAATATCTGGTTCACTTCAAATTAAATTAGTTCTTTCTTCTTTGAACCTTCGAAGTCCAATAATATTCAAAGATGCTTTAGTTACTGATTCTTTATGACCTCTCAGAACATGGTTGGATGGAATATTGACTCCGTGTCGAAAAAGGTATTCCTGTTGTGGTAATATAAATTTGATAACATGGCAGAACCCATTCATGTCTTTCACGGAACTACTTCAAACTTGCCTGTTCCTTTGTTTTGACTTTCCTGTTTCAGGCTTAATTTATGGGTACTTTTTTCTTTTTATTCTTTTGCACACATATATGTATATAAAAATTTATGTATATAAGTAAACTTGTATAACTGTAGGATTTTTAAATTTTCATGAGCATTCAAAGACATTGTAAGTATAATTTTTTTTTCATACACTGGCAATTCAGTTACTAATAACAATTCACTTTTTAGTATTGCTTCCTGTTACTTGCTCTTGTAGTTAATTGTTAAGGTTTTTGCTGTCCTATTCTTATGTTTATGCATCTTAGTTTAGCTGCAGCTGGGCTAATGTTAATGTGCTCCAACATTACATTATTAACATTTAAAAAAACACATTGACAACATTTATGATTATAGATGCAGAGATAGTTAAGCTATATGACCTCATGAAGGTTTAAAGTATTATCCTACTATCCCACTCACTCTTTTGTGAAAGTTAATTGAAAATAACATTTTATTTTTAAATAAAGATCTAATGCACATTTAGCCAAAAATTTATGTGTGTTCACTGAGATGGAAGAACTTAAGTTTTTGCTATTATTGTGATACATGAAGTCCTTAGGTATTAACAGAAGTGCAAATGTAATTTGTTGGAGTTTGTAGTGTGGTATTTACATACGTATTTTTAATACTTACGACATTTAAATTCAGGACAACATGGGTCTTTTTGTGGTAGTACAGCCATGGAAACAAATCCTAGGTCACAAGTTGTTTCCTGAGTTGTTTGGCATGGGAGCGGTTGGCATTGCACAGTAGCAGTGAGGGAGTCACAGACACACTTCTGACATTCACTTATCCAGTTCTCTCCAGGCTGAAAATATGTAAATGATTTATTCTTAAATGCTCTTTCTAGCCCTAGTTGTTTTGTTCCAACTTTAGATAGACTCTCAAAATTGGTGGGAAGTTCAGATTAGAGTTTTCTTAGCATACTGTTAAGAGCAGGAATGCCGAGAACAATTTTCTTCTGCATAAAAAGAAGTTTATTTTACTTTTCATAGATAGTCTGCTTATTTCTATGACATTTAAATGTATTTTATTAAAAACAAATGGTCTGCCGTGGTCTCAGTGACCTTTTCCACCTACAGATTACTTAAAAGCCTGGTAATGCCAGGTTAAAGAATTGTGTGTTATCAGGTCATTTGTTACACAACCAACTTCCTTATTGAAATACATAGAGGTTGATTTGAATTGGCTATTAGAGGACAGAAATCGGGCTGGTTTTGCAACAGTGGTATGTTAGAAAGTAAGGAGGGGAACCACCTTTCGTGGAGGATTGACGTCAGTACAGTTTCTTTCTGCTGAAGTTGTGAGGGATGTTGCTGTGGTTGGTGAGGCAGAAGACAGTACGTGATCTGTGGATGAGGTGCCTTGGGTTGTAGTTGTTGAAGCGACTGAAGGGACAGGAGTTGTCAAAGGACACGGCCCCTGGAATGGATCAATTTCACATTCCTTGGTGCAAACTGCATAAAAATTACAGCCAGCTCTGTCTGTTCTGTTGTATACCACTTCACCTGTAGATGAAAATTGGATGAGAAATTACAAGACCAATGAAAATACTTAGGGAAAAAAACCAAGAAAATACTGTGAAAATATAAAGTGTATTCATCTATAAAAAGTTCTATGTTTAGATTACTTTGAGTGCTTATCTTTAATTGATATATTGCTTTATATTGCTTTTATTTTGCTTATAAAATTTTTTATAATCATAAAGACATTTATAAGACACTTACCAGGAGAAAATAAAGTATCAAACACATGACAAAAGCATGGAGTAACTCTGCTGGACGTAACAGGGGTACTGGCTTCTGTTGTCACAGATGTGCTGGTGGAAGAAGTGCTTGTTGTAATATGACTTGATTGTGATGTACCTCTTGTAGCAACTGTTCAATACAAGTAATAATTCAATTTGCAGCACAGAATTTTTATATAATAATTTTAATACATTTAAGAAGTCTTTTCAGCATTCTGGCAAATCAAGCAAACATTTTGTTGCGTTCAAATACATGACCTATTCATAAGTGGAGATTGTGAAAATTTTTTAGTTATGCATTGAATATTGTGTGGCATTTGGCAACTCCTAGGACATTTAGCTCTAAAGTTTTCAAAAGTTTCAATGTCACCACTTTCTACCCTGAATTAAGGATTAGTAGTATGAAGCTAACGGAGTTGTCTAACATGGATACTACGGGCAGAGGGGGAGATTGATTAAAAACTGGTTTATGTGTTTGAGAAAATAGAGATGGTCACAGAATCACACAATCACAGATTCACTTAGGGGCAGAATTCACATACCAAAGTGATACAATTGCTAGGTCACAAGTTGTTAGTGAAATAAAACCAGAAAATAAATCTTAAAGAGATAGACAATGACATACCTGGACTGAGAGTGGGACTAAATGTTGTGGGGAAAAGAGTGGTAACAACACTTTCTACAGTAGAAGAAACAATTTCAATAACACCTATGGTGCTTCTTGTTCCAGACGGAGGAACAGTGGTACTAAGGGCAGCCGTGGTGCCAGCTGTGCTTTTGATT
>VZRE01006110.1:0-16886 GCA_013396775.1 Cephalopterus ornatus
GAAGACCTCCACCAAAACTGCTGGGATCAATCTATGGGCTGAGTCCCTCTTCTCTCCCCCCCAGAGGGATGCCTTGGGTGAGAAATATACACTATGCACGTTAAATGTTGGGTTTAGGACTAGAGCTTTTGCTTGTGCTTACCCCATAGCATATTAATTAGATTGCTTTGTATCAGAACTCCTGCTCGCTTTATGTCTCAGTAGATTGCTGTAAACATATTTTTGCAGTAGACACTATCACCGACAACCTTCCAACCCTATTAATCTGTCACAATTTGTATTAATAAATGTGTTATTCCGTAAACTGTTAAAGTGAGTCCTTGCAGTTGCCGGTGGCAGATAACACCTTGGCAGGCGCCTCTGAGGAGTCCTGGCTCTGCTGAGTTCCCCCTAACAGGGGAGGCTGAGGTACCCTCCGATCTTGTGATTCTATTGGTAAAGTGTCTCCTTACGAGATGCTGACAGACTGTCAGACACCAGTATCTCAACTTTCCTGGGCGAATGACGAGGAAAAATCTGAACTTCCACCTTTTACGTAACATCTACATATTTGATCTGTTAAAACACAAAGCCAGCCATCTGCCCTTGTTAAATAGTACTTTGTTTAGGGATTGTATAAAGGTTGTATTATTGCCTAAAATCAAAGAAAAATTCTCTGGACAGTTTTAGTATAGAAAGGTAGAGAGCAGTTCTTTTAATTAAGGCATTTTAAGGTGCATAAAATACTTCTAGCACAAGCACACAGGATAGCTTTTACAATTTTCTAACATAGCTAATTATCATATGTAATGGGATATACCCATCCCGAAAATTGTTTGTCCACCAGGACCTCCCTCAGGCCCTCCCTCAGGCCTGCCTCCCCAAATTGGGCGAGTGGTCTTCTACCACCACCCCTTCCTCTATCTTCCTCTTCCTCATAATTTGCTGTCCTCCTTGGAACAATTTCAAGGACTGTGGGCCTTCTGAATAGCTTTGCTTGAAGTTATATGAAGGAAAGCACTGGTTATATCTTGGTCTTGTACACTCTTTAGAGACTAGATGTCCCTTAGCTTGTTAAAAAACCTCTATCTATTGAAATCCTTGATGAGAAACATAAACAATATTTTTGAATTTGGTACATAAGTATTTTAGGTAAAACCTCTATCCTAAAATTACTAACAAGTTCTAAAAGCTACATTAAAATCTATATACTTACGGATCTTTAGGCATCAGTATAAAGCAACATACCAAATTGCTGCTTCAGTAGCCTCTGTTACACCTAAAGAAACACCAGGAAATATAGCTACCATTCTTTGCCCTGGATAAGCATGCACTTCTTGAATAGTATATTATTGTGAAGCTACCTTTTGAGCTTTTCCTTCAAGGATTCTTTGGAGAAGAAGTCTTCAAAAGACCAGTTCTCCATCTTTCTCCCTGTTATTTGTATAGTAATCCAGATCTGGAACACAAACCTATAGGCAACTAGAAATTCTTTGGAAAACTCTAGACAATCTGTGTTCATTCAACAGTGTTTGATAAATGCAACCTCTTTTAAACATGTATTCAATAAATTCTGCTGCAAATACCAGATTATTTTTTTCATCCTTAGAACAGGTGTCCCTCTAGGCCTTAAATATACTGCAGAAATATTTTACATGATTCATGTATAGGGTTACTGTGTTTGTGTAGGATTAATTTATAGCAAGTGAAATTGCAGCCCTTCTCTGAGCTGGAGGTCATTTCAGATGAAAACTTATAGCATTGTGCCCAGATATGAGGGTTGCAGTTTTTATGTTTAATGAACACACTGGATTCTAAAATGGATCTCAGTGGGAAAAAAGATTTTGTATTGATTTCAGAAATTATTGCACCTCTGTGTATTAGCTCACATAAATAACTGTGTTCTTACTGCAACGTGGCAGATCTCCGACTAGTGCCTCAGCCCTTATCTGGGCACAGCATTCTGGCACCATCATTTGGTAATGTAGTGCAGTTCTGAGATATGTCAAACAGTTTTCTGGAGCTAATGAATCTTAGGCCAGAACCTTATTTGATGCAATTCGTTTCAGCTTCTCACCTCCACAGATACTACTCCTATAAATACGGCTTCTTTCTTATCCCAGTTTTAACTGCAGGACTGGAAATCCCCAGAAGTGCAAAGAGGCCCAGTCTGACAAGGGTTGAATAAATCCAGATGCAGTTGACAGTGTCATGTTTATGAGAGAAAAAGCCCTGGTGATAAGCTTGGGCTTATTCCCTCAATATTTAGGCCTCACAACCCAAACTTGTAACTATTCTCACCTAGTGCAGGGCCAGGTAGGCTTAACATATAGGACCAATATATGTCTCTGCTCTCTCAGGCACCTTTGCACCACTTAACAGAAGAAGTATAACCAACCACAAAGCCTACATTTTAGCTGGTTATCATATTAATTTATTATATTAATTTATGAGACTTGCAGACAGATTTTAAGTTTCAGTCTCTGCAGCGTTTCTCCTTTCTGAGGGTACAAGTCGCAGTGGTCATCATAAACCTTGGATCTGATGCTTCAGCTTGCAGGCTCCTGCTTCCCCATGCATCCTTTCAGGAATTCCATTGCAGCTGTTTTGAGCTTCGTAATTGACCCAGCCCGGCACCACAACAGGAGGCAAGATTTAGAAAGGAGGTTTCTGAATTACAGTCATTGCTGCCTTTAAAAGCTCTACATGTCCATAAGTCTTTGAAAGGATGTAGCCTTGACTTCTACCTTGTGGTAGGTCTCACCTCTTCTAGCGGTCTAAGACAGAGACTGATTTTTCTGCAAATGAAAGTTTTTGCCTTATCCTTCCCCATCAGAGATTTCTTTCACCACCCACAAGATAGCTCACAGAGAGCACCTGCTCACTGATGTGCACAAACCCATACCTTATTTAAAAGGCTCCAGTCTCTGTAGCTGGATTTACATAGAGCCAGTGAAATGGCTACAGCACAGGCACTGGTTATTGAGAGACATTCAGAAACAAGAGCCAGTCTTAGCTCTCATTAAAAATTTCCTACATTCTTTTTTCTGGAAGTTATACTGGGGGGAAAAAAAAAAAAAGCTAGTCTTGTCGCAGCAACACTGCTATTCTCCCTCTCTAGTACTAATATTCATAGTTTTGTTAAAAGGAACACTCCCAGAGAAATTATGAGCACCATAACCTTGTAGATGTAATTTCTGAGCTTTTTCTGCCCTGACAACTTCTGATCAGCACAAGGCACATAGTATGCTACTTCTGCATAGAGTGCATCAACACAGAAATAGGATACACAATGGACAATAAAGCAAAGCCAAACTTTATATAGTTGTTTGACAAATCTTGCCTGGAACTTGTACATATATTTTCTCTCTTTGACCGTAGATAATCCACTCGGTGTTGTTTAAAGGCATATATTGCTGTCTCAGCTGCTGTGCATTCTTTCTTTTTCTAATGCCTCTCAGAGCATGATATTAGACAGTAAATTACACCAAGCAATAATTACCTTGTTAAGAGAGCTTTCAAGCATCTATGTATTCACCATAAAGGAAAAAGAGATGAAGGAGAGACCTGCATCTCTCTTTAAAGTACTATTAAGGAATTTATATAGATTCAAGTACAGCATTTCACAACTGGAGAAGTCAGAACTACTAGTAACATAGGGAAAAAAACCCCATAATGTTTTCTTGTCTCTTGCTTAAAATGAGATAATTATTGTGCTTGTGAAAAAACCCTTCCATTAAATTCAAAGCAGTTATATGTTTTTCTCTTATAGGATGCACCTGGGAACCCCCAACTAGTCCCTCTGATTGAAACTGGACAATAAAAATGAGAGTAGAGACTCTGTTTAGTGTCTTAAACATGCAGATAGGGATACTTAGGAGCTCTGATGAGGAAAATGCTGTTTTAGGTAACTGCTGGCTAAGGAGTGGTTAGATATCTTAATGATTATAAGGTGTGTAAGGGAAGGCATATAAAATAGCGCTGTTTATTTTAAAAGTCTTTTTCATCTTCTGAAGATGTAAGGTATTTTTGAAAAGTATTTGTTCAGTCTGGTGAGCAATTATTTTTGTAGGTATTGTGTAACTTGTGATGATCAGAAGTTGTCAGGGGCAGAGGTTACATCTACATGGTTGTGGTGCTCATAGTTTCTCTGGTAGTGTTTCTTTTAACAAAAACATGAAAACTAGTACTAGAGAGGGAGAATAGTCTGAAGAGAGCTTCCTTGCACAGAAGAGTTAAAAAACCACTGATAAACTTTTATATACATTACAAGGGATAAAAAAAAAATGATGTAGATTATTTAAAATTTTTATAAGCCCATTGACCCAGTTGAGGTTGCACCTAAACCAGAACTGCTGTAAAAAGCTGTTCTGAGCTACATTTTTTGAACTCTTTTTATCCATTCCCAAAGAGAAACAAAAATCTTGATGCTATACCTTGTGGGATGGAAGTAAATGTATTTTGGATCACTTAAAGCGGTACTTCAGTTCTCAAATGTTTTTCTATTCTTTTAACCCTATTCATATTTTAAAAATCTACGTATTTAAATATGTGATTTTCCTGATAGCAATGCCAAAAACTTTTGCAAAGAGATTCATTCTAATAGCTTATCCTTTCCCCTAACACTGCAGTTCAAATTGGTCAGTGTGTATTTTGTTCTATTTTATTTATTTATTTATTTTACAAAAGGAGTCTTCTGTTAAAATATCCCCAGCAAGTTTCCCAACTGACCAAGCCAATTACACTTAGTTGCAGCCTTATGCAATTTAAGCTGATATTGCTCCTGGCTCTAGAAAGTAATGGGAATTTCTTCTTTCTCTCACTTGGATTACACACCTGAACTAGATATAAAGTTCACACCAAATTTTGCATCTGCTAGGAAAAGCTCATTTAGTTTTTATTGTCTGTTACCTGCATTCAGTATGCATTCTCTTTAGAGAAAGTGCTTTGTAAATAACTTCATGTGTTATCTTACTAACTAATGTGCTTGCCAGGTTCTGATATATCTTGCAAAAGCAAATCTTCTCTAATGACATGTGCACAGTTCCCCAAGGCTGGTTTGCAAATTTATTTTAGTAAATGAAGGTTTTCCATTTTATTTTCAGATATTATGTACTTGCTGCCAACAAAAGAGATATGAGTTTGTGGTTTGTTATCCATGTTATTTCCTCTGCTTGTGCTGGTTTTTGTCAAGTTATTTCTCCCGTTACTGATAATCAGTATCATCGCTCTCTTCCTTTCCACCTGCAATTTGTGTTATATTCTGGTCCCCAATCTTGTACTTTGTATGCTGTTCTGCTTTTATAACTAATGCTTAATCAATTTATCTTCTGTACTTCACTTATAATAGGTGTGACAGGTTGACTTGACACCTGATTTGTTTATAAACTTGCAATCTTCTAATTAGATTCACATAGCAAAATGAATCAAAAACGATTTCCACAGCAATAATATGTAAAATGAGTGTGACCTCTGTGGATATATTAACAAATAATGGTGATATTAAATTATTTTTGTGTTGGGCAAGTCCTTGTTAAGATTTAAAGTCTGGAGCAAACTCACCCTTAATCAGTTTTTGTGTAGGATAAGCAAGAGGGATTCCTTGCTGCTGGGGGAAGGAGACAAAATGTATTTTTATATTACACAGAACTTTCTTAGTTATCTGCAATTGCTTTCCCTAACAAAAAAAGTTTCATGTAGTGTGACTCTTTGCCTCTGTGATCTATGTTGCATCAGAGCACCAAATAGTTCAGTTAGTTAGAGCATTGTGCTAATAGCACCGAGACTGTGGGTTTGATCCCTATATGGGCCATTCACTTCAGAGTTGGACTTGATGATCCTTGTGGGTGTCTTCCAACTCAGAATATTCTGTGATATTCTGTAATTTCATCCAATGAAATTAGCCAGCAGGCATGGTATTTCAGGCTCTTCATTAGGTGAAAGTAAGTATTTTCCTAAAGCTAAATCTGAAACGCAATTTGCACTTACATATGCTTATATTCATAAAGTTATACATGTTTGGACACATATATATATGCTAGAAACACAGCAAAATAGAGATGAGAGAAAGATCTAAGCATTATGTTGAGGACTCAATTAATCCGGCAAAAGAAGTTAATAGTGACTAAAGCTCAAAGATAGACTTTCTTATCTCAGTCAAGATTTCAATTCAGAGCCTGAATTTCACCTTTGTGTCCCACTGTAATCCTCTTAGAACAGTATCTGAAGTTTTCTTTCAACTCTAAAAATGTCTAGAAATTCTCTTCCTCTTGTTATTTTGTAAGCCGTCTGTTTAGGTCTTTGGTTCTACTTTATGTGTTAGAATTACTAAATTCCAGATCACTTTGATTACAGCTTCTAAGTCCAATCTGAAGCACTTCTATATATGAAATCTACCACTGCTACAGCATTCTCTGCTGTATTGTACCTGTCAGGTTGTTGGCAACTGTCTGGCAGCCTTACCAAAGGACCTTATTTCTCCCCTCTGTATGCATATAGCTAGTCTATATTTTTCAGAAAAAAAAGTATCTCTTATGATACTTTTAAGTTCTTTAGGATCTCACCAGACTTTTCTCGTTCTCACAACTTTTTATAACACAGCAAATTTTTTCTGTTTTTTTTTTTCCCCTCACTAGTAGTGGTATAAAAGAACAGTCCTAATGCTGTATCTGTTCACCTGTTATATTGCTGTTTATTTATTTCCATCTCAAAGCTAATGTGAGCTTTTAACACTGCACTCTAAAATACTCTTTCCCATTCCTTTATGGGATGGCATCATGGTTTTTCTAAAACAAATAACCCAAGGAAACTGGTTAATGGTGGAACAGAGCACCACCTTTTACCTCTCCAGGGATGCTGCCAGAAAACGAAGAAAATTCACCACTTGTGCTTTAGTGAATGAAGCCAGAGAGAAGATGGCAAGGAGGGTGGGCAGCTCCTTCCTCCACCTGCACAAGCGAACTCCCTGCAACCTAGAGCCCACAGCGCTGGGGGACAAAACCTGCAGTTGCTATTCTCCGGACTATGACTTCATGTGGGCATTTCAGCACATCATTATTTTCAGCTAGCCATTAGTAGCATATCAACATGTCAAACTCAGGAGCTCACTACTGGAACATACGGGGGAACCCTTTATACTTCTCTTTAAGATAAATTGTATTAATGCAGGCTAACAGGTTTAACCACCTCATCCCTTTCTCTGTATCAACGTATATAAAATTTATATAAAATTTAAAATTTATAAAATTTATATAATGCTTTGTAAAATATTTGTACATATCTGTCTCTGGATTTTTTTTTTTTATAGGTTTTAATCCTTTTCATGTTTAAAAAGGCTGGAGGTGGTAAATTTTCTGGAGTTATGACTAGGTAACATAATATGTTTATTACTAATTACTCAATAGCTAGGATACTGCCCCTTTTGAAAAAAAAGGACACATTAAATGAGAGAGAAGTCTTTGTTTTGGCCACTTACAGGTCTTTCAGAATTCTTTTAGTGATCTTGAATCTTTCAGTATCTCTTTTGTTAGCTACAGGCTACATGCTCACAAGGTGAAATAGGGCTTAATTTAGCTGGTACAAAACGTCCCTCTTCCCTCATGAAAAAAAAGACCCTTTAATGTCTGCCTACAGGTGTTTCTGAAGGTGTTAATTGACGCAGCCCGTGGGAGAGAAAGGCAGGTCCACTCCGGGGTAGAGCAGGTGCTATGCCTCGGCTAGCCGAAGGGCTGCGGCATGCACTCCGGGCCCGAGGAGCTGTGACGCAGGGAGGCAGAAACCACGCAAGCACACAGCACCAGGGACCGGGTGGGAGTGAACCTTATTTACATGGTGATGGCCGCTTTTATAAGGTTTGTTGTTGAAGGGTCTGGAAGAAAAGTGGAGCCTACCAAATAAGGTTACTGGGAGTTACTTGTTTACAAACGTGGGGAGGATAGGTAGAGAAGAGTTTAGAAATTATTTCCAGTATAAATAATCTTTTTCTGTGGAACGTTTAGTAAATATTGATTTTGTAGCAATGATAGCTATATGTACAAGTACCAGTCTCTTTGAAAAAATAGTGGGCTTGGGTTTGCACAAATGTAAATGAGATTATTCTGATATTGTTACATGTACTGTCAAAGAATGCAGAAACCTTAGCACTTTAAAATAGTCATATATACAGCATAATATGTAATTGTACACTATAGATAGTACAGCTGTTGTTAATGTGTTACAAAACTGTCCAGTCTCTGATGAATACTGAACTATTCTCCACCAGTCAGAATGCATGTTTACAATACTCAATACATCTGGCTGACTTTAATTGCATTAGCTTTGCTGCACCAGAGGTGGCATAACTTTCATGTGAGCTAATTAGATTTGCTCAATTTAAACAGACACATTAATGCAGCTCAGAAAGGCTCAATTAAAACTGTTTTCAAAGCAAAGGCACAATTTGAAGCATTGTGGGTAATGCTATGCAAATTGCCATATTGGCAGAGAAGTTGAGTGAGTTGTTTGCAATGCCTGTTGGCACAAAAATAGTTTCTCCAGTTAGATTGTGAAGTCTAAAACAGCAAGATGTGTTCTACATTCCTTTTCTTGGGGCTCTTCAAAACATTGCATCTGCTTTTCCGAGCAAAGGAAGAATTTGTGATTTTGTTTAGAAAACGGATGTCTAAAGATTTCCTCCCAACCTTTGTGCCCACTGATTTATGTTTTATATGCATTCCCTTACTGAGGCAACAACAGAACCTAATAATAATACATCTCCATAATGGGATTTCAGAACAATTGTATGTTCCTGGTGTTTCAAACTTATTACACGTAACACCACTCTCACCTTTTGCTAGTGCTCAAGTATAACTATTTATCAAATCAATTTTTTCAGTTATTTACTGTGACCCAAAGTGCTTAGCCTTGCAGGTTTACTTCTCAGAAGTGAAAGTCGCTAATAGAATGCAACCAGGATGCCATCAGCCACTTTTCATTTTGGCATCCTAGAGATTCTTTCTCCTCACAAAATCAGGGAAAGAGCAGACCTTGCATGGAACTCAAGTGAGATAACCCTGCCCTCATTGATGCTGCATTTTCTTCTTCAAAATAAGGCAAACTTCTAGCAAAATAAATAGTATAAAATTGACCATGTGTTTTTAAGTTAATTATTTTGTACGCAACCCAATGTCTCCAAGAACATTCTAAAGTATCTCCTTTTATCTCATCTTAATAGGATGTAGCTTCATTTATACCCGAATGAACAAGTTAGTATATTTACCAGGAGAAGATGTGCTGATCAGGCCATTTGATGACCTTGTTTCCAACACAGCATTGCTGGAAGATATTGCAATCAAGGGGATCACAGTAAAAGTAACCCTTTTATTTTGATGTAGTGATGTTCCTGGTTGGGTGCATAAAAGGCACACCATATCCTTGTTCAAGCACTCTCAAAGGTATGTTATGAACTGCTTTAATGTTTTGTGGTTTTTTTGCTGTGACTTTTATGGAGAGATTGATTGGTAAAAGCAGTATCCAGAAAAGGTTCTTCAGAATTTTCTGACAAATATGGAAACATTTTATCTGTAGGGTCCATGGTGTAACTTAGTGTATAGTTATGCTGTTCCTTACTATTTTGTGTGGGGGTTTCTGACCTCATCCACCCTCTTTTTCTGATCCTATATAAAAATCCCTTATTTATGAAGCAAAAAATCCTAGAATTTTTAAGATTTTCCTGCCTTTTACATGAATTTGCAGGGGATTTAAGAGGAGGGAGAGTGTCTTCTACTAGCCAGAGAATAGGGTTCATGAGATTAAAATCAAATATTTGAGTAAATAAAAGATAGTGCTTAGTGTCTAAAATCAGAGCAACATTACAGGTAGCAGCCAGTTATTAGATCCCATTGTCTCATATTTTAGATACTTATACCGAGTCATGCCTTTTTTGTGGAGTAGTAATCACAGTAAATTTAAAATACACTGGCACCAAGAGGCTCTCAAATGAGTGAAAATGGGTGATTTTATTAAAAAATATGTAGACGTTACAGTCATGATGGTGTCAGACAAACCACTATGAAGCAGATTGCTCTATGATTAGCCAAATGCACAGCACAATTAAATTTAACCCATCGATATAAATAGGAAGGAAAATCCATTTGCCATGCACTTTAGCAGATTTCATGTTCTGACAGCCTATACAGCTTTAGTTGAAAACCTTTGTTTTTCATATTCATATTCTCAGAACTCCTGTTTCATTGTCAAACTGTAGGTTTTCCAGAAGTATATGTTTTAAACAGAAATACAAGTTTTGGTCAGAATCTCTAGAACTCCTTCCCTCATCTCGATCCATATTCAGAAAACTGATGTCTGGCTCTGCTCTATTCTGTTGTAGTGTGTCCTCTCTGGCAGCTGTCCAATCATACATATCCAGGCTATAATGTTTTCAGAATTTTTGCTGTGTCACCTCCACATTAGGGCATTTGCCCTAAAGGATGAATAAAATCTTGGAAAAAAAATAGAATAAACCCCTTATACAACCTTGCCAATGCCTTAAAAACAGTGGTAGACTCCTCTTGCTCATGGTGGCTTTTTTTTCTTTTAATTTCTACTAAAAACCAATTTCAATTTACTGCAGTTATCACAATATTGTGCAGATTTGAATCAAGCAGTGAAAATTGTTTCAGCTTTCCTTTACAAGTTTGGTGATTTATCTAGTGACTTCAGTTTCTAAACTGCCACTAGAATACGAAGGTAATGCCATACTGAACCAACATACTGGTTTGAAACAGTCCTTTGGTATTGTAGATTCCAGTGCTCAGATTTCAAATATAATGTCTACTGCTGATGTGTCAATGCCTGGAAAGCAGAGTGAATTCTCTGAAAATCTAAAAGTTAGTTTGGGGTAATTATGTAATTAAAATTTAGTAAAGATGGGAAGGAGCAAGAAGCTCGTGAACTAGCTGTGCTCATGTAATTTGAACCGAATATCACTCCCAAATTTTTGTCTATTCATTAGGAAAGGTTTAAATAACTTAAATAATTATTTAAATATAATTATATTGATAATAAAAGGTTTAAATAAATCTTCAATGTATTTTTTCTTTCTATCTAAAATGTCATGTTTAGTGTGTAAAGAACAGTCCTTCACAACACTTCAACACATAACACATGAAACCTAACTGCAGAAGGTGAGTTTGCTTATGCTTTTAACTACAGTAATCCTGGAATAACTTCAGGGAGAACATCTGAGAAAAAAGGAAGTTTAACTGCATTTTATCTTCTTAATTCTAAAATTGACAACATTTAAACTACATACCTTCTGAACAGAAAATGACCTTTAGCTAAAGTAGTCCCAGCTGGAACCATTCTAATTATAATATTTATTTACTAATATGACTTATAATGCATAAAAATAATATTGCAGCTATGGAAAAGTCAATTAGTGCAACACCCTAGAGGACACACTCTAAATGGATAAAATTCAATAATAATGATAATTACTTTCATCCAGAAGGATTCAAAATTAGATTATGAGGATGACATGGTGTCTCCGTGTTTGAAGGCTCAGACTAACTCTGTTTGATGCCAGTGATTGTATTATTGACTCTTCATGTTCCAAGAAATATTTTCCTCTGTAGCTTGAGCTTATGCCCTCTCTTTTTTAAGGGGAAAAAGAGGATGAAAACATTTGAGATTAAAAACTGTTCAAAACAGGCATGGTCTTTTGCATCAAAGAAACTTCAGAATTTTTGTCTCTCTAGTTTTGGAATTTTTCCTTTTTAACTTAAATATTTGAAAGAGAATTACCTAAAAGTTTTGTGTTGTACCATATTTCTTTTCTAGAACCCTATGAAAGAGAACATCCTTGGAACACTCTTTACCTAAACAAAGATTCCATTTCAATACACTTTCCTTTCACATTGTTTGGAGAGAAATTTCTGAAAAGAACCTCTATGTACTTTCTCTGTTCTTTCTCTATTCCAAAAAATCTTCAGATATCTGTGGATTTTTTCCTGATGTCATATCACTGGTGCTTATTTCAAATGCTCAACAATATTTCTACATAGCATAGAGATGAGTCTTTTATGTAGTTATGCCATTTATTTTTTGATCTTAAATCACAGCACATTGGCCTGCTGTTCTGATATCAATTCCTCTTTTCATCTTATCATAAGGGAGGTCCAAAACTTACTACTCTGGTACTTACACATAGAAAATACAGGTGAAGAGAGGTTTTTTAGTATGACAGGCAAAGGTACAAATAGATCCAACGGCTTGATTAAGTAAGACACAAATTCCAAAGAGGAAATGCAATTACCCATTGAAACAGGATAAGGGAGATTACAATTCTGTTTTCAAAATGCGATTAAATATGTTTCAAGTTCTGACACTAACACTACTTCTGAGGATGCTTTTCACTTGGGGTATAGAAGGTCAGACAAGATGATAACATCAGTCACTTCTGATCTTCAAGTCTATTCGTATATAAATCCTCTAACCTGCCATGCTCCAAGTGTGGTGCATCATACTTGGAAGTGTCCCAGAGAGGAGCCTTTATGGTGACTAGGCAGCTCCTCATTCATCAAATATGAAATGCAATGGGGATTCTTTTTACATTCTATAGACAATCCTTTTTTATGCAATGCTTTATTCAAACTCAAACTCTAAATCACTATTGTTTGGGAGAACAATACATTAAAGTTAGGATTGGCAGAACGAAATCTTCAAAATGAAAATAATAACCTTTAGGAGCTGTATTTTTGAGAAGCCACTTAAAAAGATGGGGGTTTTGATGCTTTTCCATTACTATTCTTGGTATATTGTTTATAGCAGAAAATTCAAACCCTTCAAATGCAAGTATAACATCATATTTATCCTCATCATTTTGATACAATTATTATTTTTTTTGTAAATCCAGAGAAATAAATGAAATAATTTTGTTCTTCTGAAATCAAGGATTCCATTCGAATAGGCTAATTGTTTTCTACTTTAGAAGCCACACTCCTTTTTGTTCTATCATACTGGGTTTATTAGAGTGTTTAAAAAAAAACAAGTTAGTATATTTAAAAGGTGTAAGATAGTATTTTAAATTCAATTTCTACAACCTAATGTATGAAATTTCACTGACCAGATGCTTATGATTTTGTTGGTCCTGACTATTTATTGGAGTTGTATAAACCCTTCAGAGTAGAAAAATGAAATATTTTGCTTTTTTTGTGTTGTACTGTTTTCACAGCAAGGTTGTTCTAAAGTTTATGCCTAATTGGAAGGTATTTGGATTGGTGGCCATGCAACATGAAATCAATAGAAGCCAGACCAAACAGAGACAATAATTAGAATGTTTATTTGTTTATCTCTCTATTTATTTATTTGTGACCTAATTGGAGAACCCTGAGCCTAAAAACCTGCTTGGTTTTCTAACAATATCTACACATTAATAAGGGAATTCATCTTCGTATGAAATTTTTCTCTCTGAAAAAGAATTAAAAGCATAAGGGAGAAGAGCGTGGGACCTTTCCCAATTAATTTTCTTTTTTTATCTGTATGTGTAGATGGCATGGCTGGCCACCTTTGGAGGTGTGAGTTAAATACACTTTCACATGATCTGGGCTTCCCTTTTCAAAGTATTTGTTATGAGATATTTTGCTTGCAGGAGCACATCTTGAGTTGGTGTGTATTTGCATTGGCCTTTTCCGGATTTAGTGCTACAAGCCTGCTCCTAAAATCTGTTGGGATCAATATGACATATGCTAGATATCTCCTTAAGAAGTGTAGAAATTCTGTGAAAGCTAATTTAAGAAACCATGAATATGGGAAATTTGAACTACTACACTGGTTAAAAAAATGTGTAAGTTTATACGTAGATGTAACATTTGTAAAAAGTGAATGTGATTCAGGAACTCACATATGCTATTGTCATGCATGTAATTACCGAAAACAGCTGATTTTGTTAACAAAGCAGTTAACTGGGTGCAGATGTGCTCCAACTGCACATGCGTACACAAGTTCTAAGTTTGGAAGAGTTTAAACCCAGCTACCAAGAACAGTTCAATTTTCAAGATTTTACATAAAAACAGAATCCATCATGGTAGAAAGAAGCATTCTCTCAGGAATCACTGTGGTGATGATTCATATTACATGTTTTTAGAGACAGCAGTTGTGCAAATGGCAAAATGCACACTTGAGAGTTCCTAAAGACTATGCTAACACTTTCAGACAATTCGTTGTGTATGTGGGTATATGAGGAAAGTCTCATTTGTACGGACTCATTCCCTGATAAATGGATTAAAGAGTTATGTATTATCCTTTTGGAGACATCTTTGTCTAATATTAATTTTGATTTTGATATCCATAACATAGTTAATGCCTCCTGGCCTCTATACAATCTAACTATTTTATAAAAAATTATATTAGAAACCAGCACAATTTGTAAAGTAATATAGTTCCAGTAGATTGGATGTCATTAAGTTATTGTAATATGGTATAGTATGAAATCATATAATTTTGCAAACAGGTGCATAAATGTAAATTTCATCCTTGAAATTTTGCTGTTCTTTTTGCAAGCAGAGCTATTAAATATTTAAATGACAAATGGTCACATTTATAAGGTCATGTGATGGAGACTTTATGCTGGAGGCCACTTATTCTTGTGTTTCCACAAAAATTAAAAGGTCTACACACAGGAGGAAGTTTATAAAGATAAAGACCACCTCCAACAATGCCATAATTTGAATAGGTCAAACTGAATATTTCAATTTGAAAGATGTCAAGCTGCTAAGTAATTTCTCATTTATGCTGTGACTTCATAGCACAAGAGACATGCTAGATTCTCTAAACACTGCAGATCTTATACCAATCTCATCAATGAAGTATTGGTTAGGATAGAAGTTTAAAAAAGAACTTAGATAATTCCTCAGATACTCTACAACTGAAGAGAGAGATATTGCCTAGGCTGAAGTGAACTGAACTCATCTTATGTGTGTTCCAGAATGGAGGCTCTGAGACCCTGGATTATTATATTAATTATTGGCTCGGACCAACTCCAGTGTGTGTGAGTGGGGTGAAGGGACAGGTCAAATTTCATGAGGGTGAGGTGGTGCCCTGCCCCAGTCCAGCCCCTTGGAGCCTCCTTGGGCAGCCCTGGCACAGATGTCAGTCACTGGACACCGGGAGCACTGCCCAGACCCACCCCCCAGAGCCCCAGCCCAGCCCCGGATCAGCTGGAACACCAAAGTACCACTTAGGGGGCAGGGGCGGCGGGGGGGGTGATTGGAGTGACCACAGGGGGCCTGATAGAACCCTAATCCAAAGACCTCCATTCAGTCTGGGCTTGAACTCTTTCCCGATTGACCATGGTTGATCAGCTGTTGATTTCAAAGCTGAGTAATCACTACTGTTTCCGCTGAAAAACTGAGCAATGGAAGGAGAGTACTTTCATCCAAGCACGTGTATAGCAGTCAGAAATGTCACCAAGAATGAGGGAGGCAAAATCAATCACCAGCTCTCCTCTGTGGTGAGAGCCTTCCTACCTAGAGGTGTTTTGTTTTGCACAAAACAATTTAGAATTCATTAGAAGGCTTTTATTACTGACACCATACACCATTAAAGAGGATTTCCATTTCATGGCCGATCATGTCCATTATTACATTCTAGGCAAGACTTCATCCAGTAGCTATTTTCTAAGAAAACTCATTGAAATGAGTCCCAGGAAGGAGGCAGGTGGAAGAACATCTTAATAGACAGAGAGCTGATTTACATCCAGTACTTCAAGGGGGCTTATAAGAAGACTGTAGAGGGACTTTTCACAAGAACATATAGTGATAGCACAAGGCCTTAAGCTGAAGGAGGGTAGATTTAAATTAGTTATTAGGAAGAATCTCTTTACTATAAGGGTGGTGAGGCACTGGAATAGGTTGCCCAGATTGGTTCTGGACTCCCCATCCCTAGAGGTGTTCAGGTTGAATGGGGCTCTGAGCAACCTGGTCTAGTGGAAGGTTCCCTGCTTATGTTGGAGTGGTTGGAACTAGATGATCTTTAATTGCCCTTCCAAACCAAACTATTCTGTGATTTTATGTTCCTATATATGTGGATTAAGAACTAAGCATGTGAATTTTGTCAGGATCAAAGAAGTTTAGAGCATTTACAAAGTGTGGTGGGTAACTCTGAGGTCTTGACCAAAGTCTTGGAAGTTTAAGATCTTTTTTCAAGAAGATTACATTAAAAGTGTCAAGCAAATTAGTTCAAGTTTGAGACAGTGCTAAGCAAGCAGTAGATGAGAAGATAATTTCAATAATGTATGTACATCACCACACTCCAACAGTACCATAAAACTGACTCACCAGCACAGTCAGGGTTCCTGCAGAAAGCATTTGTGTATTATCAGGAAAGATGCCTGTGCTGTCATTCAAGTATACAAAAAAAGAGAGAGTGAAATTGACTGTTCTAAACTGGCAATTTCTAACTTCTGAGTGTTTGAATTTATAATATACACAATGATATTTTCACACAGCACTTTTTAAAAAAGTATTAACTATAAACAGCCCAATTTTGCCAGGTTTAGAAGAGTACCTAGCAGCAAAGAGGATTTGTATCACTGGGCTACAGCAGATAATTCACTATTCCAAAACATTTTGCATGCATTTACATAAAAATTTAGAAACACATAAATTGGTATTTACATTCTAGCAAAGGCTTGGAGGAAGTTAGACATGGAAGCATTGTCCTTTTTTCTTCTCTTGGAAAGCTAATATAATTTTCAACAGTTTTAAAAACAAAATTTGAGTATGGTCTTACACGCAAAATGAATGTGAAAAGGGTTTAATTTTTAGAAAATTATTTTTCATATAATTAGTATAATGTATATCCCCATAGTTATTTTATTATACTTACATTCAAAGTTGTAAGTATCACAGAATCATAGAATCATAGAATCA
>VZRE01006111.1:0-26557 GCA_013396775.1 Cephalopterus ornatus
TCTCCAACAACAAGAAGGTGGGTCTGGGCCGTGCCAGAGAAAATGAACATGATGGCCTGTTGTCTTGTGGCTCCCTTCCCAGTATCCTTAGTTACATGGCCTGATCTCTTCTGGGCCTTTGTAATGTGTTGTTTGTTTTGTTTTCTTTTCCTAGTTAATCAAAAGAGTCATCTCGGAAACCTCCAGTGGGGGTGTGACTGGAAATGATGTCATTATGCATTTCTTCCTCTCAACCCTGCCCTTTGGTGGTGTTGGTGAGTTACTGCAGCTTCTTAAGCATTGGGACTTGCCACACTGTGTGACCCAGGGAGCAACCCATGGTACCTCTTTGCCTGTTGCAGCCCCAGTGTCTCTGTGCAGCAGATCTTGATAATAATGACAAATTCTGAGAGTGCATTAGGGCAGGGGCCAGAAAGGGGGAAAAACCTTTGCGTGTGTTTTTGGAAAGACTAAAGCATTTAGTGCAGACTGATGTGAAAGGTGCATTAAAAACACTAGCTGCAATCAGAGGGATTAGCAGTATTTAGCAGGTGGAAATGGTAGGACTTTAGCTTGGGGAGAATTGGAACAGGTTATGGTGGAGCACAGATGGACATCTTAGAGACTGAGAAGTGCTGCGGGGAGGAAGGGTCAGTTGTCCTCAAGTGGCCAAAGGTTTGACCAGGCTGAGCCTGCGGGGTGACCTGCCTGGCTTGTGTCCCTCAGGTCACAGCGGGATGGGAGCCTACCATGGCAAGCACAGCTTCGAGACCTTCTCCCACCGCCGCGCCTGCTTGATCAAGGACCTGAAGATGGAGAGCACCAACAAAATGCGGTACCCACCTGTCAGCCAGAAGAAGGTGGACTGGACCAAGTTCATCCTCCTGAAGCGGTTTAACAGGGGCCGAATTGGACTGGCCGTCCTGGCCCTGCTGGGGGTGGTGGCAGCGGTGATGATGAAGGTGAGTTTTGGGTCTCTTTGGGTCTAAGTGGGTGCATGTGCAATTCACCTCATCTTCTGCAAGTTCACTCTTTGCAACTGCGGCCCTTTCTTGGACCCTGGCCTCTTTTTCTCTCTTGAGACTTATGGTAACCGTCCCACCTCAGATCTGCTTCTCACTCTTGCCAGTGGTCTTTAGAATAGGAATGTCCCCAGAGAGATCTCCTGGGCTGCTGTACTACTTGTTGCGCTGCTCTGGTAGGTGACACCCATGGGATGCTCCCTCCAGAGACAGAGGGTGGTAGTTCTGGGCAGGTTAGGAGAGATTTCAATTCCAGGGTTTCCTTGAGCAGCATTTGAGCTGCTCCACGGCCCTGACAGCTGCAGTTTGTGCCGTGGCACCCTGGGAAGGGAAGCTGTGTCCCAAAGGCTGGGTCTGCAAGGAGCTCTTGTTCCTTGTCCAATTTCAGCCCCTGTCTGACCTCAGCGCAATTATTCCCATTTCCTCCCTTGTTTCCAGCCGGGTAGTGCGGAAGGGTGGGATGTCCTCCCCTCTCTGCAGGAGGCAGAGGCCTGCTGGAGCTGGCTGGAGGCATCGAGATGCCTCCTGAGGTGGAGGAGCAGGATCTAAATCTCCAAGTGTGATCACTGTTGGTTCTCTGTGTCTGACAAACCAGGTACTGCGGTGCCTTCACTGCCTGCCCCTCACAAGGCTCAGCTGTGTATCCGTGGGGTTTAGTGAACATAACTGAGCAGCCCAGGGGGACAGGAGGTGGCAGGGTGGATCAGGACTCTGCCCTTCAGTCTGTGTTGTTACTGCTGTGAGGAGACGTGCAGAAGCCCAACAAGCCAGGAAAATAACCTGCCCACACATATCCAGGAGGAGATGCAAAAGCCAAAGAACTGGCTCAGGCTTTGAGGCACCAGCCAGGGGGGCAGGCCCCTGTCTAGGTGAATGAGGGGGGAAACTCACAGCGTCTTGAAATGATTTGGGTTTCTCAGAACCACCAGTCTGTGCTGAAGAGAAAAGCCCTCTTGATTGTGCTGGCTGTGCAGAGGCTGGGCTGGCCCAGCGGGTGGTAAGGAGGAGCAGGTTTCAGAGCACTGCTGTGGCTGTCACAGTGAGGTAGGAGCCTTTTTCTTCTCCTGTGTGTAGACCTAGTTTGAGATCGGGGAAAGCTTTGTAGAGTGGTGAACGTGGGGCTTGGAGAAAGCTCCCCAAGAGCCAGAGCACGATGCTTTCTCTGGCAGTGCATGGAGCTCGTCCGGCATCCAAGAGAACCGTCCAGTGCATGCTGAGGGGCAGGAGGCAGGCGAGCTGCGCCCTGGGGGAGTCACCGAGTGAAGAGGCTTTGCTTCAGGCTGTTCTAGAAAGGGAATTGGTTTTGTCTCACAAACCCTTCACAGGACCTTGGTGTTGTTTTGCTCTCACAGGTGATTTACTGACGAAGAGGAGAAGGCCCCATGTGCCAGCCGTACTCTGGGTGCTCGCTTTGTGTCTGTTTCCTTAAGCTGGGAAATCATTATTTTCTTTTGTTCTGGGTGATTTCAGTGAGCTGTCGAGCACACAGAGTAGCCTTAGAGAGGCACTAACAACAAGAAGGCTCAGACTCCTGTTTGCTAAAAAGCCATGCTGGAACAGAGGGACCAGAGGGGGCAAGCTCTCCGGAGGAGGACTGCAGAGCAAGAAATTCCAGTCCCTATCTCCACCCCATGTCATGCAGAGTGCCGCTTCCAGGGGCGCACCAAACCACTTACCTTCCTTCAGTGACCAACAGGAGCTTCAGTTTCAGCAATCCCTGGGCTCACAGTGTTTTCCCTGCAGTTTTTGGGATGGGCTGTCTCCTGTTGTGCTCTGAACACCCTCCCTCTTGGTGACAAGTCTGAGACAGGCCATGCTGGCTGATGCATTTGACCAAGAGTGATGGTTGTGAATGAACCCGCTGAGGTTCCCTCTTGACATTTGAGGTGAAATATTCATGGGTCTCTGCAAATTGGAATCATCCACAGCTGGTCAGGGGATGCAGGCTGCTGGTGCCCTTTTGGGGCTCTGGGTTTCACTATATGGCTGTAACAATTATTTCACTGTTGGAAAATTACAAAGGTGGTACCTGCACTCCCTGTGTGGTGCTGAGGAGTGTCTTATGCTCCTGCAAAAGAACTTTCAGGCCTGTTCAGAGAAGTGGGAATGGCAAAGTACCTTGTGGGTTAGCTCAGCTCCATGCAGCCGCTCCCTTATTCCCAGTGGGATGGGGATGACAGTCAGAGGAGTGAAGGTGAGAAAACTTTTATGTTGAGAGAGAGATAGTTTAGTAGGTGAAGTGAAAGCTGGGAATGCAGGCAAATTAAAGCAAATTGAGGAATCTGTTCATTAATTCCCCCTGTCAGGCCATCCCCAGGTTCAGCCATCCTGGGGAATGCAGGACGTCATCACACCTGATGGTGACTTGGGAAGACAAATGCCATCATTGCCAATGTCACAAATCCAAAACAGCACCATCCTCCTATGAAGAAACTTAGTGACTATGAGGAAAATTAACTCCACCCCAGCCAAAGCCAGTACAAAGCTGTTCCTGGTCGGACTCCTCCAAGGGAAAACAATTATTGAAAGAGAGTGTGCTCCTTTGCGTTTGAGCTTCTGGGTCTGCTGTAATCTTGCAATGGGGGATAATGTGGGACTTGTTCTAGCTTGGAGGGAGGATGCTGGAGGAATTGAACGTGAAAGAGCCTTAGAAATATTAATGTCAAAATAAGGCAAATTAAAAAATGATTACTAAATGCAATTAATATAGAGTAGAACATTTTATTTACTGTGCAATAAGTAGGATTTCTTCGTGGCTGGTGAAAATCCATGTGCTAAGCCTTTTTGGTGATATATTTTGCAAGTACTAAATAAACACCGAGAATTTAAGTAATAAACCGAGTGTGGTAAGTCCCTGGAATCTCCTGAGGAATCCTGCTCATCCTCTGCCACTCCCAGCTCTGGCCATGGCTCGGCCAAACATCACACTTGTGTTGTGAGGTGTCTCTGCCCTGGTTCAGGGGGACACATTCCCAGCACAGGGAGAAGGCTCCCCAGAGCTCTTCCAGGCACTGGAGGTGCCTGGAGCCAGGCAGAGCGTAGGGTGAGCTGGGGCTGGGGGGCTCTGGAGGAGCTGGACTGCTTCTCCTGCAAAAATCCATCCCTGGATTGCCTCCCGTCTGCAGGCACGGCCTGCTGGTTGGGGTTTGCTCAGATCCCGTGTCTGCACGTGTTGGCTCCCACCAGCAGCCGCGGCACGTGGAAGGCGCTTCCCCGGCCTCGTGCGCCCACCGTGGGCAAAGCCACGTGGTCTCTCGCAATCCCTGAGTCACTGCCCCGGCTGGACGGGAAGATCCAGGGCTTGTGCGTTCACAGCCGAGGATAGAGCTGGGTAAAGGGCATCGTGTATCTGGCAAGAGCCCTGGGCCCACGCCAGCCGCCCGCTCGTGGGAGGAGGGATCGCTCCGAGCCATGGCAGGGGCAGGGCTTGTGCCTGCTTGCACTCACTGCGGGACACTGGTGGAGAGAGAAGCTTCTCTGAAGGTAACTTCCTCTTTTCCTTCATTTTTTAATGACTCATTTGCTTTCTTGGACAGGACTGGGGCTGTGTCAGACACCTTTGGCAGCAGGCTGAGAAGGGCAGATTTTAACTGTTGTAAAGGGAACCTTGATGTCATTTGGTTGGGCAGGGATGCAGGCAGATCCTGACTAAAAATTGCTGCTCCTGGGAAGCAGGATGAAACCTTTTGTTTTGTCATGTTTGGCAAAGACATGGGAGGGCCTTGGAGGTTTGGGAAGTCAAGTGCAGATGGGCTCCGGGCACACATCTCGGTGTTTTGGTTCCTTGGGGAGCACCCCTGTCAGTGGAGGGTGGAGTGGCTGGTGGGTTTGAGGGTATCCCCAGCTGGGAAAAATCAGCCACAGAGCAGGATCTGTCAGCCATCCCCAGATTGCTGTGAGAGGTGTTGGACCCTGCACAAGTAGAACAGGGCTCGGAGAGTGTGGGCCCTGAGCAGTCGACTTGGGGGCAGGAGCCTCTCTCCAAGGAGGAGAACATCTCCCAGCCTTGCTCCGGGTGACATCTCATGGTGGTGGCCCCACATTAAATGTTCCCAGGGCTGAGCAGCCCTCGATGGCCCTGTGGTGAGCTGGGTGTTGCTGTGTCTCCCCGCAGCCCTGAGCAGCCATGGAGAGGATGCAGCATGTCATTGCGCGGGCGAGAGCCGCCTTCAACTCGGGCCGGAGCCGCTCGCTGGAGTTCAGGATACAGCAGCTGAAGGCCCTGGAGCGGATGGTGAAGGAGAAGGAGAAGGAGATCCTGGCAGCCCTCCATGCGGATCTGCACAAGGTCTGGGTGGGCAGGGGATCTCTCTCCCTTCTGCTGTGCACAGGCAGTGGGCAGCCCTGAGGAAAGCAGGAAGGCCAAGGGCTGCCTTGGCTACGACTGATGGTTTCTGTCATGTCCCCCACTGTGGAGCATGACTTTGCTCTGACTCTGCAGGCTGCCACGGTGGGTGTGGGAGGTGGGTGCCTTTGCCATATCCTCCCCAAGTTCCCCCTTGTTGCAGAGTGGGCCCAACGCGTACAACCATGAGATCCTGGGCGTGCTGATAGAGCTGGCCCTGGCCATGGAGAAGCTGCCGTCCTGGGCAGCCCCTCAGCATGTGAAGAAGGACCTGATAACAATGAGGGATGAGGTCTTCATCAACTTTGAGCCGCTGGGAGTGGTGCTGATCATCGGGGCCTGGAACTACCCCTTTCTCCTGATCATGCATCCTCTGGTCGGGGCCATCGCAGCAGGTGGGGCCCATCCTTTGTGGGGCTGTGGGTGGGTTCTGGGGGAGAGGAGGGTGAGTGCTCAGGGGCCATGCCGTGTCTGTCCTGTAGGCAATGCCGTGGTGGTGAAGCCGTCGGAGGTCAGCGAGAACACGGCTAAGCTGATGGCTGATCTCCTCCCCCAGTACCTGGACCGGGTGAGTGTGGCCCAGTGTTGGTCCCCAGGTTTCTCTGTGCCATAGTGATGCGCTGGCTTGGGGTGACACTGACATCCTTGCCTTGCAGGAGCTCTACCCTGTGGTCACTGGAGGAGTTCCTGAGACAACAGAGCTGCTCACCCAGAGGTTTGATCACATCCTCTACACCGGCAACTCTGCAGTGGGCAAAATTGTGATGGCAGCAGCTGCCAAGCACCTGACACCCGTCACCCTGGAGCTGGGTGGGAAGAGCCCCTGCTACATCGACAAGGACTGTGACCTGGCCGTCGCCTGCAGGTCAGGCCATTGCACCCCCTCAGCAGTGGGGCAGGCACCCCTTGGGGCAGGGGGGCATCTGTGGGCCAGTGTGCCCAGCTCAGGTGGTGTCAGCTGGGCTGTGGGATGTGGAAGGGACTGACAGTGGAGCAACCACCTCCCTTTTCCCTGCAGGCGGATAACGTGGGGGAAGTACATGAACTGTGGGCAAACCTGCATCGCCCCAGACTACATCCTCTGTGACCCATCCATCCAGAGCCAGGTGGTGGAGAACATCAAGGCAACTCTGCAGGTGAGGGAGCAGTTCCCAGTGCTGTGGGAGTTGTCCCCAGTACAGCCCAGGGGTGAGTTGCCGGAGCTGTGGCTGTTGGCAGGTGTGTTGAGCACTTTGTTTCTGGTGTGCCTTTTGTCAGGAATTCTATGGGGAGGACGTGAAGTCGTCTGCGGATTATGAAAGGATCATCAACAAGCGTCACTTCAAGAGGGTCATGGGCTTGCTGGAAGGGCAGAAGATCGCTCACGGGGGAGAGAATGATGAGGCCTCCTGCTTCATAGGTGCTTCTGGCTGCTGCTGGGGAGGGGAGGTGGCAGTGGGTGCCCTTTGGGGTCTGTGTGTCTGTGGCTTGCTTGGGGTACATTGCACACCGACAGTGCAGCGAGGTCCTGTGATGGAGCAGGTCTTCTGTCCTGCTGACGCTGTTCTCCTGTTCTCCCGTTTGCTGCAGCACCGACCATCCTGACCGACGTTTCCCCGGATTCAAAGGTGATGGAGGAGGAAATCTTTGGACCTGTCCTCCCCATTGTGACGGTGAAGAGTGTAGAGGAAGCCATTGAGTTCATCAACCGTCGGGAGAAGCCCCTTGCCTTGTATGTCTTCTCCAACAACAAGAAGGTGGGTCTGGGCAGCGCTGCCTCTGTGCAGTTGGATCCTGAACTTGGCTGGTCCCAGACACAGCTTCCTGCAGGGTGTCAGTTCCTTTTCCACGTGAGTTGCAGCGTTTGGCTCACAGTGGCCTTGAGTTTCCCCAGAGCAGCTGAAGGGCTCTCGGTTTGCACTACTGCCCCTCCTTTCAGCTGGCCACCCACGTGGGTGGGTGCTGGCTCCTGGCATGTCTCCTGCCCTCGCTCCAGGCTCTGTTGTGTCAGTTCAGGAATTCAGGACAGGGCTTTGCCCTGGCACAACAGCCCCAGGTGGTTTGTGTGGGAGGGCTGAGAAGCACCCCAGCCTCTGGGTGGATGCACCTCTGCCTCTGACCTGTCCCACTGAGATGGAGCCTTTTGAGGTCACGGCTGTTCCAGCCAGGCAGATCTTGTGCTTAAGTGATGTAAACTGGCCTCTCCCATGGAACAAGGCACAGACTGTGCCCTGCACAAAGCAATGGGATGAAAACACCAGCTTGAACCCTCCCTGCTCTGGGACATGGTGTTGTGTCCCATCTTGATTTCCCCTTGTTCTGTGCCATCTCCCATTCTGGGTAGCTGATCAGACGGGTGTTGTCAGAGACCTCCAGTGGTGGCATGACAGCCAATGACGTCTTCATGCACTCCTTGGTTCCGAATCTGCCCTTCGGTGGTGTGGGTGAGTCCCTGCTCCACCCCCTGCCCCTGGATTCAGTCTCCCAGCAACATCCTCTGGCCCATGTGCTGCTGTGCCCCTTTGGCAATTGAGGAACTTTCAGCTGCATTTTCCCCATTAATGTTACTTTTCTGTGGGTTTTCTTCTGTTATTTTCTCTCTGTAAAAAGACTCACTAGTGTTTTGGTTTTTAGGCCTCCCAGTGAGAGAGGAAAACCCCCTGGCACATATGTGAGCTCTGGTTCTCCTGTGCTGGGGCGTGGGATGAAGTTGCCCGTGGCTGAGTGGCTGGCTGAGTTTCCACAGTCACTGTCAGGATCATGTAGCAGGGAGAACCTGGCTGTAGGCAGAGGGCTGAGGTCTTGGTTGTTGCTGGTGTCAGGGTGCTGAATGTCCTCCTCATGTCCCACTCCTTGACACCATAGATTCAGTCCCTCCTGTGAAAATTCTGTGGGAGAAGCAGGACAGCCCTGGGAGGGTTGAGAACTGGTGCCATTAACCTTTCAAGGGTAGGTGCACACAACCAGCCTGAGCAGCAGTTCAAGACAGTGAGCAGGTCCTCACCTATTTCTGGGTAGTTAATAAAGCTGCTCTTTGCTTCTGTGCCCTGGGGGAGTAGAGCAGCTGCTCCAGGTGTGAGAAGCAGCATGACCAAGCTTTCCCTGTGTCCTGGGGGCTGTCAAACAGAATTCAGGAAACGGAGGTGTCTCTGTGCATGGTGTGACCTGCCTGGGTTGTGTCCCTCAGGTAACAGCGGGATGGGAGCCTACCATGGCAGGTACAGCTTCGAGACCTTCTCCCACCGCCGCGCCTGCGTGATCAAGGACCTGAAGATGGAGGTTGTGAACAAACTACGGTACCCACCTGGCAGCCAGGAGAAGGTGGATTTGGCCAAGTTCTTCTTCCTGAAGCATTGTAACAACAGCCGAGTGGGACAGTTCGTCTCAGCCCTGCTGGGGGCTGTGAAAGCAGTGATGGCAAAGGTGAGCCTTGGGTCTCTGCTGTCCGTGTGAGTGTGTGCTCCCAGCTCTGTCCCCTGAGCCCCATCTGCCCTCAACCTCCAACAGCCATGTTCCCTCAGTCACTGTTCCCTCCCTGGGGGACTCATCCCTGTTTTTGTGCCTTTCCAGATATTCTCCCTCTGATGAGAGAGGTGATGGGCAGTCGGCAGCTTTCCAGCCCCGGAACCCACCACTCGCTCCCTGCAGTCCTAGTGCTGAACTTTTCTCTGCTGCAATTTCATTTCTTCCAAGGCAGTCAACACACTGAAGAGGTACAAGACAACAAAAAGTAACTAAAGCACAGACAGTCCAAGCTGAAGGCTCCAGCTCCTGCTGAAGCAGGAATTTATCAAGACCTAGGCCACGGGTCATGCCTGAGCAGTGAGTGGCAGATGGAAGGAAACAACATCCACCCTGCTTTGTAAACAGGAGCTTATCTGAAAACTGTTGGGAATGGGGGAGTGTTTGTCACAAGGGTACCTAAACAAAACCAGTTGTTACTGAGCCTATTATCTACGTAATGCCTGCCTGATTCCCATAAGAAGCTGGCTCATTACAGCAATAAGCCTAGCAAATTGTGGGTGTCACTGCAGGGGATAGTCCAGGCTGCTTGTCCCCAGAGCAGAGTGAAGGAGCCTGTAAAAACCTGCAGCATCCCATCCTTTACGGGATTCATGACCAAGTGGGTGATGCTCGTTCAGGGAAATCACCCTTAGGCATCTAAGGTGTGCGAAGGCCACCTGAGTGACAGCAAAGGCTCTCAGAGCTGCAGCCACACTGTCCCAAGGACTTGGGGAGTGCCAGGGACCACAACTGCACTGCTACTGCACTGCTTTTGGGGATGCTGGGGCTTTGCTGCAACCAAAGTGCCAGGTCTGGGACGTCCTTGGCCAGAGTGGCAGAACAGCCAGCCACCTCATCTGTAACTGAATTTCAGGTTTTTATTGGTTTTTGGGTAGTCTTGTACCTCCAAACTTGTAACCGAGAGCTGACTTTGACCCTTGCTGAATAAAACCTTTGTTTTACTGCAGAGGCCACCTGGGACAGGGCAAGACCCACGTGTGCAGCCCCCAGCATTAGATGCTCCCTGCTCCGACCCCGGCCCACCCTCAGCCTCCACCCAAAGGAGCCAGCCTTACTCCAGCTGGGTTTATTCTTTATTGGGCGTTTGTCACAGAGCAGCCATGTGAGCCGGGCTGTGCTCGGCTCTGTTTGGCTCTGAGCATGGGCTGGAGGGGGTCACCCACATGCTCAGTGTGTGTCAGGCAGCCCAGAGCAGCATTTTGGGTGTTGGAGCAGCCACAGGGCCCGTTCCCGAGCAGTATCTGAGCAGACACTGTCAAACACTGTTGGTGGCCCAAAAAGTCAGAGTCAAAATTCCTGTGGGACAGGCCAGTGCTGAATTTTCTTGCTGGCTGGTCTGTGCTTCTAACATCTGTCCATCAGGAGGGGCTTTCACCACAAAAACAAGTCCCCAAAGTCCCTGGTGTGAGTCAGTGTTTGCTGGTCACCAGTTTTATAGCGATGCCGAGCGCGAGCACGGCGATGGCAGCAACCACCGCCAGCCCACGCCGGATGATCAGCCCCTTGGTGACCACAGGGGTGGCCCAAGAAGTGATGGTAGAAGTGGCTTCGTGGAGCTCCAGCTGGTACGTCGAGCCCTCCCTCCTGGTGATGCCCGTGAGCACGACGTCGCTCTGCACATCCACTCCCGCTGCAAGGAGAACGGGACAGCGTCTCTGGGGGCTTTGGGGAGATTGAGGGGTTTCTTGGGAGGGTTTTGTCAGAGGGCTGAGAGCACGTTACTAGACAGCTCAGAGCGTGGAGATCTCCTGCTCTCAACAGAGCTTCGGTAGGTGTCTGCAAGGTGACAACTGCCCAGGGTGGCCAGAGGTCACCCCTCCACCAGCCTCCTGCACCCTCCCCAGCCCACACTTGTAATTACTGTTCTCCCAGTAACTGAGGGCATCACCAGCACTGCACTGCACCCCCCTTGTGTGGGCTTGTTCCTGGCTTATGTGAATCCCTGGGGACACTTCCTGGACCCAAACCCTGCACTGCACACAGTGCCCAGCTCCCCCATCCCACCATGCCCAGCTCCTGGCCATACCAACACTCCCCAACACCGCTCTGGCAGGGAGGTAAGTGTGGGGCTGGGGGGCTGATCCCACATCAGGGGGAAGCTCCTTGCAGGAGGGTTCAGGGCTCAGGTTCGGCTCCTCAGGTGGTGGCTGGGTCACTCCTGCACGGCGCTGAGCCTGGGGAGGGGACGTGCTGGGTTTAGGCAGCAGCACATGGTGTGGGGAATCCCCACCGAGCAAAGCCAGTGTGTTGCCTCCTATGGGGTTCAGCTCCAGGGAGACCCCAGAGCTGATGGTGTGCAAAGTGATGCTCAGGGCTGAAGGGCTGAGTGCTCTGTGCTCGTGTCCCCCAGCCAAGGGTGGCAGCAGGTGGCAGCAGCAGGTGCAGAGGGAGACCTTGAGGCCATTGAGTGCATGTGCAGGAGGGAGCTGAACACAGGGATGTAAGTCATGGGAGCACTGGGGCACTGGAGGACCGCGCAGGCAATGAGATTGAGCTCATGCTGCTGTCTCGCCCCAGTGCAATCACAGCCAAGGCACTGAGGACCTTCCCGCTGGCAGGGCACGGTGCTGGCAGTGCCTGGATTACCTTCTCGGCTGCTTTCTTCCAGTCCATGCGGGAGATGTAGATGATGAAGCAGGTGCAGAGGATGAAGACGCAGAGGAGCATGCTGAGCCACAGGCCTGCAGAGGGCACGCGTGTGTCAGCTGGGGTAAACCCAGCGGAGACAGCATCTCAGGACAGCAGGTCAAGGACGGGGATGGCACCAAGGTCAGCAGGGACACAGGGACAGGGTGGTCATGGGTGCCTGCTGTGGGGCTGCCTGGCACAGCTGGCAGCAGTTACTTCTTCCCAGTACGAGTAAAAGCTCTCAGCAGTTGCAGAGGCCAGCCCAGCCCAGCCCAGTGTGCCCTGTCCCCAGGCAGATCCAAGGCAGGGTCATGGTGAGCCACAAGCGGAGCTGGAGGGAGCTGCAGGTACCCGTGGGGGATTTGGAGGCGTGCAGAGCTGCGTGCCTGGGGGTCAGTACCTATGACGCCGATCTTGGCCACGAAGAGCAGCACAGCTGCCAGGGGCATGCCCACACCATAGTAGCACACAGTGTTGAGGATGGCTCCAAATTTCTGCTTCCCGATGCCTCTGAGCACCCCACCACAGGCACCCTGCAGGGAGAGGGAGAGGGGCTGGGCCAGGGACTGCCAACTTGGCCGAATTCAGGGCTCTGCTGCTGCCTGGAGATGGACCAGCTCCCCGCCCCTGCCTGTTATTTCTGTGTCCCTGCCCAGTCCTGTGGGTCACCATCTTTTTATACACTCTGTATCTTCTAAGGGATGATCCTGGGATCCCTGCAGGGTCCTGGTGTGGGCACCAGTGCTCACCAGCAACCTGAGGTCCCCCATGGAAAACAGCAGTACTCCCTGGGACTTACAGTCATAGCTTCAAACAAGTGGAAGACAACGTAGACAGGCATAACCCACGCCACCAAGTCAACGATCTCCCTGGGGACAGAGAAAAGGAAATGATCACTTTTGGGAACTGACCTCTGTGCACCGAGGCCAGGAGCCGGGGGCACTCACTTGTCCTTGGTGAAGATGTATCCCAGCACGTTCTTCGTGGAGGCTAAAATGATCCCCACGGCTACGCAGGACGCCCCTGGAAACAGAGCAAAGTGCTGAGCCCAGCTTGGTCATGATGCAGAGCTGCTGAAGGGAGAGCAGTGGGAGAAGTAGCAGGCAGAGGACTTCAAATGCTCCCTGCCCCTGCTCTGCCTGGAAGGAGCCCAGATGGCAGAGGCTTCCCAGCATGTTGTGGACTGACCTGTGCAGAGCAGGCTGGTGGTGGAGGATCTCTTAGCTGTCTCGAAGTCTCCAGCGCCCAGAGCATTCCCCACCTGCACACTGGCAGCTGTGCCGAGCCCCAGGGGGATCTGCAACCACAGGGCTGAGGCTCGTGTGTGTGTCTGGATAACTGGGCTGTCACAGTGACAGTGGAGTAACGACCCAGCAGAGAGGGGGACGGAGTTCAGGATTTGATTTGAGGCATCTCTGTAGGAGGGATAGGCAGGAGCAGGGAGAAGCTTAAGTGCAGAGGGGGAAGATGGAGCTGATTTTTGTTGGGCGCCTGTCTTGGGACGGTCCCCATGGAGCCCTGATCTGTAATAATAACCCCAGTCCTTACCATGAAAGCAACGACAGACACCTCATAGATGATGGACTGGGCGGAGAGCTCAACAACGCTCAGCAGGCCTGGGGGAGAGGAAAGGGGTCAGGGCTGGCTGTGGGTGCCCAGGGGAGAGATGCTCTCAGCCCCTGCAGCTGCTGCAGGTGCTGCTCTGGGTCATCTCCTGGCAGCTCCTCTCTCCACTGACCTATCAAGAAGCAACCAATCTCGTAGGTCCACCACTCAATGCACATCATGAGCATGCTGGGGATGGCCAGGGAGGTGAAGCTGTCCCACTCCAGCAGGCACTCACTGGACCAGCCTGCAGAGAGGAGAAACATCACCTGATGAATGACCAGACTGGACACGTGTTACATCCTTAGAGAGCACCTGAGGCAGCTAGAGGTGCCATTCCTGTTCACAGCCACCAGGGCAATGCTCCTCAGCTCCACAGGACCTCCAGCAGCAGAGCTGCCACCTACATGCTCTCTGATGTTGTCCTGGGGGCCACAGGGCAGTGCAACCCTCAGCCCATCCCTCCCAGAGCAGAGTGTCTAAGGACAACCTTGTGCTTACATCTGTCCTCATCCGGCTTTGGGGCTGAACCCTTCAAAGCCTCAGCAGGAAGTTTAATTTCACCAGAATTAATGTTTAGCGCCCGGCACGGACCCTGCCAGCGCTCGTGCATGACGTGCTGCCACCGAAGCAGCTCCGTGGTACCCGGGGGTATGGGGCTGGGTTAATATTTCACCATCGGGACAAACGGAGTTTGTCTTCTATCAAGAACGCTTGATGGAATTGGTGGAAGTCGTACGCACACTCGGGTAAAGCGTGAACCAGAGGGAGCAGGGGGGATGCCCTCACCTCCCCAGGTCTTCACATGGAGTTTCTTGCCTATGATGTACAGGAACAAGAAAATGGCTTGCGAGTACTGAGCAATGGTGTTGGACCAGGCAGAGCCCCTGCAGAGGAAGTGAGAAAGGTCGTCTCCGTCCTGCTTACGCCTCCCTGGCCTCAGGGTGCTGGGACATGACGTCCAGCCATGCTCCTCTGAGCAGCAGACGCTCGGTGTTCCCTCGCTGTTGCCAGGTGCCGTGTCCTCCCGTCCCTGGGACACAGCTGCCACTCACGTGATGCCGAAGTGGAACACATAGAGGAAGATGCAGTTTGCAACCACGTTGACGACATTGCCGATGACCCCGCTCAGCACCAGCGGCCACATGATCATCTGCAAAGAAGAGGAGGCGGGGCTGCGGTGTCTTCACAAAGGCTCCGGGAGGGAGGCGTGAAGGTCCCCACCAGCCCCTGGCCTCAGCACCTTTCCCAGACGAAAAATAAACTTCCAGTGATGTTGCCTGCTTGGAAAATGAATGTGTTGGAGGTAAATCCCTGATGTGTGGAAGTATGAAGGGAGGTGGATGGATACACCTGGCTGTGGGGTGGGGTGATCTGCAGGGTCAGAGCTGTTTCGGGGCACCTGGGCAGTGGTGGGGACAACTACTGCCTCATCACCAGGAACGGTGAGCACGGAAACCCCTGGGTTCATGGTGGAAGGGAGCCCTGAGCTGGGGATGACCCTTCCTGGGTGTGAGGACTTCGGGACCTACCTGGTTCTGCAGGTATCTTGCCTCCAGGTTATACAGAAAAACCGCCTGCAAAGCAAATTGGTGGATGAGACGAGCCAGTGCTGAGCAGCAGGAGTGGGGTGGCACCCAGGGTGCCCACAGGGACTCACCGGGAGAGCAGGGACGAACGCCATCACGTAGCGCTGGGTTAACCTGGGGGCACACAGAGGCAGGGTTAGGGAGGGGCAGGGCCATGGCCACCCTCCTCTCAGCCCCACCGTGCTGGGGAGGGACAAGGGGCCATGGGACCACCTGACCTGGAGACCTCGGGGTCCTGCCGGATGAGGAGCATTAACTGCTCGATGTTGATGAGGATGGCACAGCAAGGGAAGCAGCAGAGGAGGATGATGATGGTGGCACGCTGCAGGATCACCCCCACCCGCAGCAGGTTCTTGCTGCCATAGGTCTGCAAGGCAAGAGGGCAGTGGTGAATTCAGTTGGTGCTGGGGGATAGGGACCCCACAGGAGCATCCCTGATCACTCTTGAGACCGCCCAGGAAGGATTTGGAGCGTGGATCTCCCTGTTATGGGATTGCTACCCAGGGACAAGCTTTCCCAGCTCACAGGAGCAGCTAGGGCTCCATGAGGCATCATCAGCTGATGCTGGAAACCCCCGTGTCCCCAAGACAAGTGCCAGCATGTCTTACCCACCTGTGATATCAAGGTGTCACATGCCGAAGTCAGACCATAACCTACAGAGATGGCAGTAACATTTATAACCTGGAAATGGGAGTTAAGAAAACAGAGTGAAGGCGAGCATTTAAGACTTTCAGGTAGGGAGAAGGGTTAAAAGGAAAAGTGGGAGTCTGTATCCCATCCCAGTGTCAGTGGGGAAGGGGGGGAGCTTGTGCCTGGCACCGTGAATGCTTACAGCGATGGCCAGCGTGACAGAGGCCAGCTCAACCTTGCCCAGGTGGCCACAGAATATGGAGCTAACGAGGTGTATCAGGAAGATCAGCAGCTGGATCAGGATCTAAGCACAAAGGAGAGGAGAGGCGAAGGTTAGTGATGAAGGTGAGCAGGGGTGGTGGTGCTTGGGGGGGGGTCTCTCCTCCCAGGTCCTTACCAGCGGCCCTGCCAGCACCAGCAGCTTCTTCACGTCCTCCCAGAAGTTGTCCGGGACCAGGCGCTGAATCCAGTGGCGTTTCTTCTCACAGCTCCCGGGTGTGAGATTGTCCTGGCCAGCGGCCACCGCCTCACCGTTCTCCTCGGGGAGGTTCTCTGTCTTCGTGCTGCCATTCCCCTCAGGAAGGTTCTCCGGCTTCATGCTGCCGCTCTGCCAGGGCAGTGGAACAACCCCTTCCTCTGCGCTCTGTTAAACCACAGTGGGGTGAGCAATGTGTAACCACGGTGGGGTGAACTTCAGCCAGGGCTGGATGATCCGGCCACACATTCCCTGCTCCTGATGGGAAGTGCGGACAGTGGGTCAGGGCAGGGCATGGAGCTGGGGAGCCCAGTGAAGGTCCTGGCAGCGCAGTGGAGCCCAGCTAGGCACTTACTGCCTGCCCTGAGCCAGCATAGGAGCTGAGCCATCCCAAATCTGTCCTGCAAGCCCTCGTACCTTTCTCCTGCTTCACCACAGCTCGGCCAGCTGGTGAGCTGGAGGGTCGTCCTCCTCTTCCAGCAGCGATGGAGGGTTCTTGGATCTGTGTGCGGTCTCTGGTGAGCTGCAGTGGTGGGGCCGCTTCCTGTCTCGGCCCCTCTCATCGCAGTGGCCAAGACAACCCGGCCCCCTTGGCTCCAGCTGTCGGCCTGGCACAGCCCCCCCGTGTCGGGTTTCACTGGCACAGCTCCCCCAGGCCAAATATAGTGTCCTTGGCCCACGGGGGAGGCAGGCAGAGGGAGCTGCTGCTGCAGCTCAGACCTGCTCCTGCATGGAGTGGGAGGTGGGCTGGGGTAGCTCATGGGGCAGAGCAAGACTTCTCACCCCAAACCTACCGGGATTCTGAGCCGGGCAGAGTCTGGCACAATCTCCCACAGCTGGGCAGAGGCCCTGGGTGTTGGGGATGATGGCAGTTTCAAGCTCGTTTACATCCCATCTTTTCATTCCCAGCCCACAGGTCACCAGCAGCCCGAGCCAGGGTGACAGGGAGGTGCCATTCATCTGCTTTACATGGGATTTACCTCCAAGGGCCCAGCATGTGCCACGTCTCAGTCACTCAGCTGCAGGTAAGAGCCTGGGGCAGGGCCGCAGGGACTCAGTGCCGAGGGCAGGCAGGGATGGGGGGGTTGCATTATGACATATGGCAGTTCTTTGATGGTTCTGGAGGGCTGTGCAACACATCCACCCTCATCCCTGGCGCTCAACGGTGCAGAAAGCAACTGAGGGGCACAAACCCTGCTTTTGTACCTGAGGGGAGCAGCGTGATAACACTATAGCCAGAGCCAGCCCCAAACCTCAGGGCCAGAAGCCCGAGGCTCTGTCAGGCTGCACAAACCAGACCCATGTCTCTCCTCTTAACAGCACACTCATGCCAATGACCAGGGTCATGGACACACCACATTAAACAGCCTAACGTTTACTCAGAAAACTTTATTGTATCAAAATCCCACCTTACAAAAGTGCAAAGAAGAGTTGCTTTAGGCCTTGTGCCCACCCCGCCACAGGGGGAGTGGGGCCAGGGGCCAGCACCTCAACAGCAGCCAGACATCTTCCAGCTGAATCCACCTTGCTCTGCGCTGCCACAGCAGCTGCGAGTGGGCTCTGCCACGGCAAGATGCTGGCACAGGTCAGGAAATGTGCTGTGGGCAGCAGGAGCCTCTGCCATTAGCAAATGATATGGACAAATGCCCTCAGGGAGCAGGACAGCAGCAAAAGGACCCTGTCTCCTTCCAGGGTCAGCCCCGGGATACGCTCCCACCTACCCCGAGTGACATCCCAGTGCAACGCAGGAGAGGAACCAGCTCTCAAGCACTTTTTTCCCCAGGTGCCACATCCTCACCCCCTCTAAGAACTCTGAGTGTGGGATAAAACATTGTGAGTTAACCAGAAACTGAGCAAAGGGACTTTTTGTAAAGAAGCGAGGGGGAATTCCTTCCCCACACCATCCTCTGGGGTCATCACCACGTGCCCTCCTGCTCTGTGCACACTCCCCAGTGTCACTGGCTCTAGCCACTGCCAGTCAGGAGCCGGACCACGATGCCCACCAGCAGAACAGCCACAGCAGCAGCAGCAGCCAGCACACGGGGGAGGATCAGGGCCCTCCACGCCACTGCATGAGGAGCAATGACAACAACAGGCTCCTCCTGTGTGATGAGCTCGTTGTCAGGCTGCCTCTCGCCCCCTACAATGCTTTCAGGCAAGGCCACGGTGTCCACGGTGTCCACAGTGTCCGTGTCAACAGAGGTGTAATCTGTGTGACAGAGAGGCCAGCGCTGCAGGGAAGCCGAGCTGCCAAGTCAGGGGCTTCCAGCCTGATGCTACACAAGATGACAGTCCTGGGCGTCCTTTCCCAAGGCTTGGGATGCCCCAGCAAAGTGACAGCTGACCCCAGGTGAGGCAGACATGGGTTGGCAGCCCAGGCTCTTCCCTGGAGCAGCCAGCACGGCGACAGGGTATCTTGTACCCTGTCACTAAGCGCAGACCTGGGACCAGCACCAGGCACGGTGCTCTTTCCAGCCATCTGAGCCTGCAGGACAGACATGGCTGCCACGACTGGGAGGGAAAGGAAGGGGTTGGGTGGAGAATTTGGGCTCCCACCCCAGTGTCAGGGCCGGTTACATACCCACAGCAGATGTTTTGTTAGCAGCTGTGCCATTGGAGTTCACGTCTTCCAGCTGTACTTTTGTTCCAGCTCGGACTTGAGCCTAAAAACACAGGGAAGAGTTGCTCTTCTCAGGGCAAAGGTGTCCCGCCCAGCCCAGAAAACTCTCCACTCTCCCAAGACAAGCATGCTCATTCTGAAATTGCTCCTCTGCTACAGGAGGACAGATCCCAGTTCACTTCTGCCTCCTCCCAGAGGGCTGTTGCATTGTACTGGGACAGGAACTCACCCAGCACCTTTCAAGTGTTACCAGAGAGAAGCACGAGTCTCACCTCCTCTGCAGCTTTCTTCCAATCCATGCGGATGACAAAAGCCAAGAAGGAAAGGGCTTGCACAGAGATGCAAACGATCATCCCAACCCACAGACCTGCAGCAATGGGAAGTTACTTCAGGGACGACTCAAGAAAAACTTGCCTTTGTCAGCTACTGCCACAATGCCCAGGGACCTCAGTGGGGTCAGAGTATTGTCCCATGTCCAACCCGGTCTCGATGGGAAAGGAAACAGCTCCTGGGGGAGCTGGGAGCAAGCCTGGATTTACTGGGACATCTCAGCCCCCATTTGATGGGGGGGTCTCAGTGCCTGCCCCAAACACATCAGTGTACAGTCCAGCTCCACTGATCCACAGGAGGATCCAGGCATGAGTTCCAGGGCTGGGCCTTTGCTCAAGGCACCTCATACAGCACCAGGTGGAGGATGCACGTACCCAACACCCCCATCTTGGCTGCAAACATCAGTGAGATGCCGATGGGCAGGCCCACGGTGTAATATCCGACGGCGTTGGCGATGGCACCCAGCTTCTGCTTCCCGGTGCCCCGCAGCACTCCCCCGCAGGTCGCCTAAGGAGGGCAGGCAGAGGGATCCCTGTCAGGTCCCACCACAGCAGATCTGGGGCCTGGCACAGCCCTGGGAAGAGGGCAACCCGAGGCACTGAACTGCAAAGCCAGGAGGGAGGAAAGCCACATCCTGGAGCACACAGTGTGGGTCTCCTGTTGCTCCAGCTGCCGACACCAACAGGCACACCAGCAGATCCCACAGAGCTTCCCACGCTGGCCAGGTCCCTCTCCCCGGGACATGACAGGAGGAAACAGGTCAAAATTACTACCTAATGAGTTTATGAGCATTGCCAGTATGCTAAGAGCACGTAACATCTCTGAACACCCAGCTGCTCACTTGTGCTGCTTTGACAAGCCAGTAAAAATCTGGAGCCTTGACAGTGGAAAAGAGGAGGAAAAACTGGACCGTTTGCAGCGATACTAAGGGACAACTACAAGCACAGGGGACACTGAGGTACCACAAGCAGCTGCTTTGACAGCTTATCAGTTGGCTTCTCTGCATCATTTTAACAGGTCATGAGTGAGCTACGGGCAGCTTTGCACCCTCCACAGCACCCCAGTCTGCAGGGAGGACTCACTCCACATGCTGGAATACTCACTGCTGTTGCATCAAGCAAGTGGAACGGCCCAAAGATGAGCATCACTTTGGACACCAAGTTAACGATCTCCCTGTTGGGAAGATGTATGTACTGATCAGGGAAAGCAGCACCAAGGACTCTGGTTCCCACATATCTCCCTTAGCCAGCTGCCAAGGCTGATCCCAGTTCCCTGATCCCAGCCTGCTACCATGGTAGTGCCCCAGTGTCAGAAACATCTGTGCTTCCCGGCAACGGGGAGGAACCTTTGGGAACATGTTTGCCAGATGGGGGTTTATGAACTCTTATCTGTCAGCAGCTTCTGGGATATACATAACACCCTCCAAGAAGGTAACAATACCCAAGAGAAAGCTGTTAACGCACTTGTCATTGGTGAAGATGTATCCCACCACGCCCCTCAGGCTTCCCAGTAACGTTGCAACCAGCACAGCAAAAACTCCTGAAAAGAAAAAGAAATAGTCACAATTGCTTCAAGGACAGCATGTCCTGCTCCTGACCCAGGCCCAGACCTCAAAGGCTTCATGTGATGGGGATTGGACTTGGCTGACCTCCAAGTGATACTGCAGCAGAGGACAAGTCTGTTTTCCTCACGCTCTCCCCAGATACTCCCTCTGCCTTCTGGAGGGGGAGGACAGAAGGCTAAATTGCAGCTTTAACTACCAAAGACTTTGCACCAGGCTCATAATAGAAAAGAGGAGTCAGGATCTTGCCTTGCCTGAGGGGTCCAAACAAGTGGGGTTTGGGTTCCTATGGGGGGTCCCCAGCCCCATGAGAGCTGAATTATTTGCTGATAATTGCCCTTCATTCCCCTCTGCAGGACCTGAGCTCACCTGTGCACAGCAGCGCAGTGATGCAGGAGGTCTTGGCTTGCACCACATCCCCCGATCCCAAGGCATTGCCCACCCTGACACTCGCAGCCACACTGACGCCCAGCGGCACCTGAGTAGCAGGAGGCAAGAGGAGTTGAGTGGCAGCAGAGCCTACAGTGACAACAGAGCCTGCAGCAATTTTCTTCTTCCCCAGGGGGGAATTTGGGACAAACTGGCATGGCTGCAGTAAAGGGATTTTCCATCTGCAGCACACCCTGGATGTGCAGCTGCATGGCATGTCTGAAAGGCATCTCCTGCCTGGTACTGCCCCCTGTTCCCACTTCAGAATGGTCCACATTCTGAGTGGGGTTTCCTACACCCAGCCCTTACCATGTAGGCAGCACAGGAGAGCTCGTAGATGACGGACTGTGCACCCAGCTCCACCACACTGAGCAGCCCTAGAAAAGATTCATCACCTCCTTTGTTTGCTGACAAGGAGGCAGTGACTACAGGGTTCCCACTGAATAGATGGGAACACCTGCAGTGTCCTGCAGGCCCAGTCCTGTAGGTGAGGAGGCTGCTGGCAGGAGGAGTTCTGGGGACACAGTCAAGAAGCAGCCACCAGAGCAGGCACAGCTGGAAGGCAGCCTGTTGAACCACAGGAAAAAGAGGATTTGGACTCACCAGCCAAGAAACTCCCGATCTCAAAGGTCCACCACTCAATGCACATCATGATCATGCCAGGCACTGCCAGCCAGATGAAGGAGCCCCAGTCCAGGAGGCAGTCCCTGCTCCAACCTGCAACAAGGAGGTAAAGGCAAATGAACACGTTCTCCCTCTCCACCCGCAAAGGGGAACCATACACTCTTCTGGACACTCTCAGAGGACCACCACCACTGCAGCTCACAGGACACCTGCCCAGGATTGCTGCATTCCTGAGACAGGATGTTCAACCAGAATGTATTTGGAGCTACAGTAAAGGCCTTGAGGATATGACTTCAGCATCTTCCCGCTGTGAGGGGATGAAAATCCCTTTGACAGTGCCAAATTCCCAGGGCCAGACACCAGTATTGTGAAGGATTAAACTATAACACTACCTCCCCAGGTCTTCACATGGATCTTCTTCCACCATATGCAAAGGAAGAGGAGGAGGGCCTGGATGTACTGAGAAACAGTGTTAGCCCAAGCAGAGCCCCTGCAGAGAGAGACAGGCAAGTCACAAGTGACATCCTTCCCAACTTCCTCAGCTACAGCAGGAGAGACCCAGTGGGAGCCACACAAGCCTTGCTCCCTCCAGCCTCATCTTTGCAGGCTGGTTGTCTCGGGGCAGAGGGTGGCAGAACCAGGCACCCAGGACAACCCCCCAGCCCTGAGCACACAGGGAGAGACTGTGACCACCCCTGCTCACGCTTACACCACGCCCAGCTTCAGCGCATAGAGGAAGAAGGCGTTCATGGCCACGTTGAGGACGTTGGCTGCAATCCCAGTCAACACCTGAGGCATGATGATCGCCTGGAAGCCAAGGAGGGACTTTGGAGTTTGCTTCCCCAATGCTGCCCAAGCCCCATCCAGTGAACACAAGGGAGACCTTCAGCAGTGCCCAAGGAGAAAGCCAAGAAGGCAGCTCCTGTTCCAGGCAAGGCTGGGCTGTGTTAGACATGCAGAAGGTGACATGCAGGGCTTAGGAGCTGGTTCAACACATAAAACACAGAGCTGGGAGGTAGTCATGAGGAAACGGAGCCAGCTAAGGGTGGTTCCTGTGAGGTCCTACAGGGCCAGCTGGGGGGCTGTGCATCACACACTCCTCAGCCCAGCTCTCCCAAGAACAGGATGAACTTACACGCCCAACTGTATCCATGTTTCTGGGAATACCTTTAATGTACAGCCCAATCAGTTTTGGGTATACAATACCTGACTTAGTAAATATCTTGTCAGCAGCTGGTACAGAAACGCCGCCTGCAAGAGTCAGGATTCAGTTCATCATCAGACTGTGGTTCAACAACCATTGACAGACCAGTCCCCCCACCACCTTCTTGGGGTGTCCCAGCCAGCACCTGCCCGACACCCTGTTCCTGTGCTCCAGCTGAAGTGTGGCACCTGCCAGCACTGCACCCAAAACCAAGAGTAACAGAAGGCACCTCCCATTCCCACTGGGAAGAGAGATCGGTCTCCAAATGGGAAATCTCCCGAGCTTCCTCATCAGCCTGAGAAAGCTTGGAAAGCTTGGAAGAAAGGATAAACCTACACACCCTTGTTCCACAGGGGTACTGCTCCCTGCTTTAGAGGAGTCAGAGTAACCAGCAGCTGTGTGTGAACAGCAAGCTCCAGCCTTCACCTTGGAGCTAAGAGTGAGTCTGGAGCCCTTGGTTCCAATGTCCACCACCACTTATGTGGTCACAGCAACAGCCTTTGCACAGGAAGGTCAGAGACCCCGTGTTTGCTGGTCCAGCAGCTGCTGGCCAGTGCACATCTGTTAAGGCACAAGATGAAGGGACACACTGTAAACCCCTAAACCTGCCCTGTGAGCCACACAGCAAAGGCCCTCCCTCCTTTCCTTGATGTTACTAAGGGACACAGAGCTTCTAACAGCTTTAGCAGAGACTTACAGGAAGTGCTGGAATAAAGATCATCACGTAGACCTGAGTCAACCTGGAAAGAGAGTTGTTTCCCCTGTTAATATTACAGCAAAGCAAGAGCCAAGCCAAACAGTTCTGTGCTCAAGCTCCAGAGAGGCTTGATTTCAACACTCCAGAGCAACCCACCCACAGCAAAAAGCCCGATCCAGAAGGGCTGGATCTCACCCCTGACCTGGAGACCTCGGGGTCCTGCCGGAAGAGCAGGAGGATTTGCTCAGTGTTGACGAAGAGTGCCCAGCAAGGGAAGCAGCACAGCAGCAGGATGAGGGTGCCCCGCTGCAGGATGGTGCCCACCTGCTTCAGGTTCTTGCTGCCATACGTCTGAGCGAGGAGAGAGGACCAAGGTGGGTGTCACAGGGAGCCAAAGGGTCTGGGCAAACTCTTAAGGCAACAACAGGCTGATTAAATGCATTTCTCCCATGCCCCGAAGCAGCGAATGCCAGGCTGGTTGGGTATCACTGGCCTTCAGGTGGATTGCACATCCCTTTGCTAACCCAAAGGGACCCAGGGCTCCCTGGGGGAGCTTCAAGGAGGGAGCAGGCTCCAGCCTTGTTCTGTCTGGAAGCTGCCACCCCTGTGCTCTTTGTGCCCAGATCACACTGCACAGGAGGCAAGACAGCACCAAGTAAACCCCATCAGGCACAGGAAAGGGGGAGCTGCCACTGACCTGGGTCATCAGGGTGTCACATGCTGAGGCTAAACCAGACCCGATGGAGATGCCCATCACGTTGATAACCTGGAGAAGAGACAGAGAACCTGGCCCAGAGCACTGAGTCCCTCCCAGCTGGGTGGGTAGACAGTTCTGCTACAAGTTTTTGGGAAGTTTCCAACCCTTCTCTATTTCTCAGAATAACAAATCTTGTTACCTAAATAGCCTCTTCTCCCCTCTGGTGGGGAAGAGGATCCTTTAGGAAGGAGCGAGCGTCTAAAGGACCAGAAACAGTGCTGCTCCCGGCCACATGTTCAGGTCTGGTGGGTTCAGAGAGCTGGTCAGAGGCTCCAGCTCCCTGCCCACAGGCTGGCCTTGCATTGGCACAGGCACTGCCTGCTCAGCTCCCCTCTCCTGCCTGTGCTCAGGGCAAAAGGAAGAACAGTTTGGTGGGTGGGATATCTGTGTTGCATCAGGCTGTGCTGATGCACAGGGCCCTCACACGTACATTCCTAAGGTTTGGGGTTTTTTCTTCCCTATTTTTTTTTTTTTTTGTAATACCTAATTTGTGTGTTTTAAACCCGAGGGGAATTGGAGTGATACGTACGGACACAGCCAGTGTCACGGCATCCAGCTCAGCTTTCCCCAGGTGGCCACAGAAGATGGAGCTGACCACGCTGATCAAGAGCCCCAGCAGCTGCGAGAGGAACTAGAATGAGAGGAGAAGGAAATGGTGAGATGAGGACCCATTAGGGCTTGTGGAACATCAGCCCTCCCCCAGGAGCCGGACTATGAACAGCCGGGTTTCCTGGTGTTTTGGTCTATGCCTCCAGGCCAGGGCTCTGCTGTCCTCGGAATCTGTCCCTGCTTGCCAAGGCTGCTGGGGCATGGGAGGCAGCTCCGGGACTCACCCAGGTTCTCTGTGGCTTTGTCTTTCAAGGCAAACATCTCCCTGCCCTGTGGTATTTTGGTGTTACATCTACCAGATGACCTCATTTACGGAAGGCTTAACAGCTTCACTAGAAATCCTCTTTCCCAGGATGAAGGTTTCATAGAGAGGAAAAATAAAACATCCCAATGCTTTTTTCACATTTACATGCATCTGTGGAAAACTATCCTCCCAAACCACAACATCCTCTCCTCCAGGAGTCATGCCAAGGCCAGTCTGTGTGTTCCTCTCCAGGGCCTACAGCAAAGTGTAATGATGCTGCAGCAGAGATTGCACTCCAAACCTCATTTTCCCTTGGCAAGGGGATGTTCCCTCTACAGGCGTGCAGGGCACAGAGTTGTGGCAGAGCTAAAACCAGATGGTAGGTGTTAGAGATGTTTGTACCCACTGAGGGGTGGGTACAACTGGAAACCATGCCCAGGGTCTGCTTGTGCTTCTTCCCACCCAGCAGTTGGCAAGCCAAGAGCCCAGCACCGCTGGAGAACCAGCTCTGTGGGGTCAGAGGAAGAGCAGAACAAATCCTTCTCCTCTGCAGACCTCCCACCGCTGCCTGCAGGCACAGTCCTGCTGCCAGGCCCAGGCACGCTGGACCCTGCTGCTGTGAGCAATCCCCACAGGAGGGCCCGGTCTGTACCTCCACGATCATCCCAGCACAGGGTTTGACATGAAATGATCATTAACTGACGGCAGCTGTAGGTTTGGGTTTGAGGTTGCCTGTGCACGTGGAGGAACAGGCTGTGCCGCAGGTGGGACGGTCGAGGGCACTGAGGGGGCTTGTTGTGTTCAGCTACAGAAACTGAAACCGGTCTGTACTTCCTCTGCTGACCAATCTCAGCAAGTCAGTGCTTTGATGTCAGGGAGGGTGTCTCTGAGAAGTTTAGCAGTTGGCAGTTATTTACCAGATAAAGCAGAAAGTTAAAAGCACAAAATTTCACGCGCAGTTGATTCAGACCAGGGCTCATGGTGCGTGCTTCCCTTTGCAGAAGCCTCTGCAAAACGTGCTCAGCACTGTCTGTGCTGACTACCAAAGGGTGCATCTCCCTCCAAAGGGTGCATCAACCTCCAGTTCCAGTCCGGGGAGGACTGCAGGACAGCGAGTTATAAGGTACCTTTGCACCCAGAGCATGCTGCAAGGGCTGGCCAAGGAGCTGACACTAAGCAAAGAGATTTGCTTGTCACCCAAGGGTAACATGGCAGTGCTGGGGCTGCAGCCTCGGTTCACAGAGCAGTTTAACAGCTCATCCCTCCCACACCACGAGCCCACCGCTCCTCTTGCACAGCCGTATCGCAGGGCAGCAGGGACCACGCCGGGCAGCAGCAGGAGCTCCTGGGGCGAAGAATAAACATCTGGGCGCCAGCCAAGGCACGAAGGTTGGCGGTTTAACCCTGGCTGTGCCTGCAGCAGCCGCGGAGGGACCGGGCTGGCCCCGGCGCGAGCGAGGGGCATATGCCCGGCCGCGGAGCCGTGCCCGGAGGCTGAGGAGGGCAAGCTACATCCCTGAGGTCAGCCGGGCCCGCGGTCTCTCCGCTCAGCATCCCGCCGGGCGCTGCCCGGCTCCGGGTGGCCGCGATCCCCGGCCCAGCACCTCCGGTGGGAGGGCACCGTGTCCCCCCGCGTGTCCCCCCGCGTCCCTCCCCGCCCCGGCTCTCACCACGGGCCCCGCCAGCCGGGCCAGCTCGCAGCACT
>VZRE01006111.1:33356-85084 GCA_013396775.1 Cephalopterus ornatus
CCGCTGTCCCGCGGGGCGACAACGCCTCGCCGGGCTCCTGCGGGGCCCGGGAGCCGCAGCGCTGGGGGAGCCCCGCAGGCTCCGTCCCGCACGGGTGGGGGGCGAGAAGCCCTGGCCGCGGGTCGTGGCGTGTCGGGGGCGGGATGGCCGCACCCGCTGGCCTCGAGGGGTCCCGCGGAGGAGCGCGGCTGCGGGCGAGGCGTGAGCCGGAGCAGCTCCTGCGAGCCCGAGCAGCTCCTGCGAGCCCAGGCGCGGGGCACGGCACCACTCAGGTGGAAACCAGAGCTTGGTGTGGGCAGGGGACGCGGTGCCCGCGGGCCCCCGAGTGGGTCCGGGCACGGGAAGGGGCCGTGGCCTCCGCCAGCCCGTGGGAGGACACGCGGTGGTTGAGGAGCGAGTGAGCCCGGCTCGGCCGGGAGCCGCTGGCGAAGCCGCCCGGCCAGTTCGTGGGATGGGGTTCGCTGCTCTCGCTTCGCACTCGGTGTGTTCAAATACTCTGCTAGTTACAGCCTCCCATCTGGAGAGTTTAATCAGAGCGGCACATAATGGATGAAAGACACCGTAAGACCCCAGGCAGGGCGGGGTGTGAGGGGTAGGGAGGCACAGGCTGAGCCTCCGGTTCCCAACGAGCTCGCAACGTTTGTAGTTGGAAAAAAAAAAAAAATCCTCTTTACAAATCTAATCTCTGGAAGCAATTGAGCAAGAATTAAAAAGATGGTGCCCCACAGTGCCATTTCTAAACATCTTTCCAGCGAGGGGTTGTGGCTGCTGGTGTGGAAGCAGCGGGCAGGCTTTTTGGTTTGGTTTTGGTGAGACACGTTCTCCGCTTCAGCGGGGTTGGGGTAACACCGGTACCTGGGGGGTCGGGGCCGGCTGAACCGCCCCGAGGCATCCCCTGTGTTTGGATGCTGTGTTTGGATCCCCTGTGTTGGGATGGGAGGGATGACTTCTTCTTGAATGGGTCTCCGAACCCCCGCTCTGCCAGCACTTTGCTCTGTTCCTTAGGCAAAGGAGTCGTTTAAGGAAAAGTTGGCTGTCTCTGGCAGCGCTGAGTGATGTCCCTGCTGCTGAGAAGAGAAGTAGCTTTGAAACTCGGATTTGGCGTTTTTTTGCCTCGTTTGGTGCAGTTTTTTGTCACTAAGCCCCAAGTTCGTTAAAAACTCTCACGTGTTTGATGCCGTGCACCTGGAGGATGATGCTGCCGAAGGGCCCCAGTTTGCCCCTTTGAAGTCCAGACACTTCTAACTGGGAGCTTGCCCAAGTGGTTGGGATCTGAGATCCGTTTCACTAATCAGAGGAGCTGCAACAGAAGCTTCGTCCTTTGGAGAAATTACAGTTTAATTCAGGTTTCTTTAAAACCAAACCATCTTCCTACAGGGACATGAAAAGACTGTGGTTCCAATTAGTAGCTTACCATTTCCCTACTGAACATTTTAGATTATTTAGATGGTGGGACTTCTGCTTGCCATATTTGCTTTAAAAATTCCACTGCAACGCAGTTAAATGGTTGGGAAATCGTAGAAGTGGAAGGTGGCATTAATTTTACATGCTGGCCAGTGCTTCCATCTATTAGATTGCAAGAAAACATGAAATAAAAAGATTATGGGGTCTTAAACTCTTATTCCAAGAAGCCTTGAGTTAAATTCAGGATTATTTTTGTGTGGAGTGTAAAGTAATTGAAGCTCGTGTTGTATATTTTCAAAACTAAGCAGATGTGATGTGGCTTTGGAGGAAGCTTAATCTACGGATAACAGAGAACCTATTTGTAAGTTGTAAGGGCAATTATGTCAGGATATCAGATTTCTAAACAGGAGATTTATAACCTGCAGCTCAGGCAGTTAGAAGTTTCCTTGTGTAATAGGCTGATTTTTTTAAATAGTCGGGTTAATGACCTGACTCTCCAGAAAAGCACAAACTTTCTATTTTTCAAAAACATGCCAGGGAGAGCTGGGGATGTCGAGCATATGTTCGGTACCTCGCGGGCTTAATTTGTTTAAAAACAAAAGCATTAGAGGAATGTAGGCAGTGCTTTTGAGTTATGGTTCCTTTGCACCAAGGGACACTCCTAAACCCCAGTGAATTATATAGATTTACGGGAAGAAAGGGATATTATAGATGCCGAGTGGAGAGAGCGAGAGAGTTGGAAACACTGAGAGCTGTGTCCCTGAGCTCTCAGCTCCCTGAGCCTGGGGAAGGAGGCTTGGAGGTTGCAGGGCTTGGCTGGGAGAAGCTCTGCCCAGCAGGGTCTCATGTGGGTGATGCCAGGACTCAAAGACTTCCAAAAGTCCCTTCCACTCAACGCTTCCCCTTGTGGGTTAGTTGCTTTATCTGCTGAGCTCGTGAAAGCTTTGGGGAGAGAGGATGGCCTCCTGCCCTATATTGGCTGCAGCATCACTTTTGTTGCTCAGAATTATTGAAAAATATGTCTACTTATCATTGTGCACATTCTCTCTCTGGTGTACTCTGCGTTTTTCTACATTTCTCCTTCTTCCAAACCCTGGGCATCAGGCGTTGATAGATCCTAACAACCAGGCTCCTTTCTGGGTTTGCAGTAAAATTCCCACAGTCCTAAAAGTAAATTAGCATCTTACTCTCATGGTTATTGGGGAAAGTAGTATGAATTGTCACAGCAAACAGCCACTCTTTGCTGAATGCCTCAGTAACTCAATAATGCCGGGGTGCAGTTACCAGGGACAACCAGTTCAATTTGAGTAACTTTAGCATACAGCGATTTCTGTCTCCAAACCAGTAATAAAAGAAAGCAGTACAAGTCAGCAAACATCTGGACGTGGGGAAAGCCTTTGATTAATGAGGACGATGGCATTATGCCTCCGTCTGAGCCACAGCCAGACCTATTATTGGGTGTTTTTCTTTCAGGGACAAAACCGTAACGTGCCAAATGAGATTGGAGGCCTTTAACTCGTGATACGCGTCCCTCAATTAAGCTGTTCAGCCCCGGATTTGGGCAGCTCGATGTAGCTGTTGGTAATTGATTTGTCCTCCGATAGCGCCTGGCATTGCTGAGCAGAACGTGGGGGAGAGATGTTGCTCCGTGGCTCTGTTCGTTTGGGGTTTTGGTTTAACGTCACCCCGTTGTTATCTTCTTGCATGAACATCTGCTCAAGTTCTGGAGGGTTGATTTAATAACAGCTTTAATTCCTGATTGCTACTGGGAGCCTCAGTAGTGTAAACAGCCCCCATCTGTCTACATGCCCTGATGTCCTCCAGTGCCCACAGCGAAGTATCTCCCTTCCTGCTGTCGGAAGGATCCCAGACTTCTCCTGGTGAGCTCCAGACCATCCCTGCTGCAGAGTCCACCTACACGCAGGGTGAATTTGGGTGCTCTTCAAGGGCTTATGGCACACAGGCTGTTGGAAAAGGGCAGTGTGCTGTCCTGCTGTGGTCTGTGGGACATTTTGGTCATCTTCGCTAAGAAAAAAAATAAATTGTCCACGTTCTTTGTTGAGTAGATCCTCTCACGCTTCTCCCTATAGGAGCGGGAGAGAGTTGGTGCTGGAGGAAAGAAAGCTGTAAGCTGGTCTGCACTGGGAGAGCAGCAGTTCATCTTTTGCTGTTGTTTATTTGCCTTTGCTTTTGTTTTTGATCATTTTTACTTGGCCCAGTCGTCTTCCTCATTCTTTTTAATCTTGAGTTTTCTACTGACGCTTGCTTGGTTCATCCACACAGCTCCACAGTGGTGTAGGGTCTGTGCTTTGCCTCCTGTTTTGTGTTTCGTCTCTGCTGTATTTATGCATCTGCTGGAGTGTTGACCACATTCTTCTTGGGAAGGCTGAGATACTTCTGTTCCGGATTTAAATAAGTGCAAAACATGTTGGTTATTTTTCTGTGATTATTCAGTTAAGTATCTGAAAACAATTTGAGGATCTCTCTTTGCTCGAGCTGGTAAATAGTCCTTCAGTTGGGACAGAATGATTTTTCCTGTACACTGAAAGTTGGGTTTATATTTTCTCCCATGTTCACTAGAAATGTGTCTTTTGCTGAATGGTGTGTCAGGGGCATGTGATGTTTCCCTGTGTGAAGAAAATGTTTGTTCTGTCTTGCCCAAAGGAGGGGAAAGGATCAAGTTGTGGTAGTTTTGCATTTTGGAGGTTTAGTGTTGATGGGTAAAATGAGACAAAACTCTTGCTTGTTTGCAAATATCTCTTTGAAGCCTTTTATAGCAAATACCCACTAATTTTTTTTTTTTTTACTAATTACGTTCTCTGTTCTCCCCCACATTCTCAAGAAAAAGGTGTTTTCTTTCCCTCTTCTTAAAAAGATCATGTACTGGAGCCTCTCCTAAAAAGACACCAAGTACTAATTTTGTGGGTAGAGTTTGTGTAAGAAACGATGGGGAAGAGATAGAAATACCGTTAAATTAGACTGTACACAATTTTTTTTTTTTTGTGGAGGAAAAACCCTAAAGCCCTTGATTAGAGTTTCAGATGCACCCTGATATTCAGGGACTCAGAACTTTTCTGTTTGAAATCACCATCTGCTGAGATCTGGGAGGCGAGTGGTCAGCACAGATGTGGGATTTGTCTAACAGGAGATTTCGTAAATCACTTGAAGCAGCTTTTGAATTTCATCATATAAAAATATCTAGGTAATCACTTTCAGCTGTATTCCTGACTTTGTATTTCTGGGGTGGGAATGTATATGAAATCTTTGGCTCACGGAGCTGTAGATTTGAAAAATATGGTCTTTTCATGACATAAGGCTATTGAGTAAGAAGCAAGGCATTAGCAGCACCAACTGATTCTTTGTTTGCTTTGAAACTCGCTGGTTCTGAAACGTAAGAATGGGAGATGTATGGAAGGAGCAGGGGGAAGCCTGTGTGCTGTTTTTCATTGTGGCATCTTAATCCAGATGTTGAAATGAAAACGTTCGTTTAAAAACGCACGGTTGACAATTTCATTTGTTACTCTCAGGTTGCAGAACTAAGCGAAGGAACTTGGCTTTGTAAAGTAATCAGTGCATAGTTCTTCTCCAAAAATGCATTCTTTAGAGGCTGAACATGTAGCAGCTTTACAAAAGAAAGTGCAGAACAATGGAGTGTTTTTCTGTGTTGATTTTGAAGAAGTGCAACAGCGAACTTCAATTATGACTGAGGAATAAGCTATTCAGTATTTCCACATCGTGCAGATGACACAGAAGCCAAAACATTTTGAGTTCTTGTTGTTGTTGATGCCGCTTTTCCACATTATTTCTGTGTGTGTTTTACGCAGCTTTGCAGTGAGTCTCCATACAATTAACAATCCTCTCTCACGCCAGGACCTAATCCTTCAGTGAAATCCCCGTGTCAATAAACAGCAAGTCTGGGGACTGTCCTGGTCCTGCAAGAGTTGCAAAAACATCACTGTTGTCCTTGGAGGTTGGATTTCCCCATATGTCCAAACTGTGGCCTGCCCAAGTGCTTTCCCTGGGGCAGATTCGGTATTTTAAAAGTCTTGCTGACGTGTTGTCTGCTGTGGTGTTTATTGCATCCTTCAGTGGCTAATTGCCCGCGTTTGAGGGCTTGCTTGGACATCCTTCCGTGGTCCAATTCTCCCAGCTCCAGGGTGGGGAGAAGTAGTGGGAGCTCTTGCTGATGAAACACGGTTGAGTGTTGGACTGGGTTCTACACATCCCCTTCCAAAAACTGACATCAGGTTTGCGTTGCCTTTGGATGGTGGCTTCTTCAAGTGGTTTTTAGTTTGAAATGCAGTAGCTGTCTCCTTGTTCAGTACTCCAGACAATCCTTTTGTACCATTGCCTGTGGGTGTTTCTCAGTACTGAGAGAGCTTGTGTGAAATCCGTGGTGAGTTCATTGCTAGCAGATTTGGGGTTTGGGTGAGTCCAGGGTGGTTTGGAGTGTTTTGATCCTTTCCCGTGGACAAACTTTTAATGTTTCAAAGCGGTGCTTGGTGGGATTAGCTCCTGTGGCTGGCGTAAGGTTTCACTTCTCCTCAATTGCATCTGGGTACAGCTTTCTGTTTTGCATTCCTGTTTTTTTCAGCCATGCTCCCCGCATGGAAGTTGGAGTATGGTTTTAATCTAAGACAACTCAGGAAATAATCCACTTTTTGGTGACCAGACCAGGGGGTTTCTTGCACCAACCCTCCTCCCCAGCAATCCAGATTCAACATAGTGATTGTCTCCTCCTTATTGCTAGAGTTTGATGTGAAATGTAGGGACACAGAGAAACTTAAGAGGGTACAGGAGGCTGTGATACAGCAGGGTGAACCCTAAATTCAAGAAAACAAGTTTGAGCAGCGTTTGCCTGAGCATTTGCTTGATGAGAAGCTCGTTGGTGTGCATGGATTGCTTCCTCCTCCTTCCCTTCCCCATTTTTTATCAGGGAAACAAGTTCCAAGCAAAATATTCCAAAGTGATATTTAATTACTCTTTAAAATGCAACTATTTGTCTTATCAGCCATGTGGATTTCTATATGCTACTTTGATTTGACAGTTAGTAGTTTGTAATTTTTAAAAAGCTTACACGCTCCAGGAATCTGTGATTTTTGTGCTTTTGAAAGTCGAGATGTTGAATTAACTGCAGCTTTGAACTATTCACGGGTAATTTCAGGCCCCCCGCTTTCAGCAAATAACAAGCTGACTCCTGAGCTTTCAGGCTGGGTTGAATACTGAATAATCACGACTTTATAGCTGCGTGCGTTCTCTAAACTGGTTCCATGGCACATCACAGCGTAATGCTCGATAGGTTTGAAATGTTTTTCTCGACAGATCACTTTGTGCTCGTGCCATCTCCAGGTAATAACGATTAGGGAAGGAGGGAGCACTGCCAGCCTGGGGAGGGTGCTTGAAGTCATTACAGCTTGAGCTTTGGGCACATTAATTCCTCTGTATTCTTGGGGTAGGAGCCCAGATGTGGGACCCTAGGAGTGTTTTGGGGTGAGGGTTTTCCCTGGCAGTGCCTTGCAGAGCAGCTTCCTCTGTGCTGGCTGGAACTGCTGCTTCTCTGCTGGTGCTCTGCAGGGGAAAAACACAGAGTTAAATCTCTACGTTGTAAATTAAAGACAGGGTCAGTGGAGAAACTGGGAGTGGGATGAGTTGACAAGTAAGCAAATAGACATGTTAAATTCTCTCATGGGAAAGTGAATTATACAAGTATTTCAGATTACAACACGAGTGTCTTGTGTGATAGCTGATCGCATTTTCATCATCCCGGTTTTCCAGAGAAAATGTAGTGTCTTATTGATTTGGCATGGAGTACACACAATTAATGGAAGGGTGGAACTAAGAAGATGCAGGAATTTCTGCATGCTCTCACGTCTGTCTTTCAGCACTGTGAACAATTGCAACCAACAAATTAATATGTAAAGAATTTGTGGTCTTTATTTAGTGTGAGTGACTGACTGCTCGGTTGCATCTGGGCGTTAGCGAGTGTTTGCAATCCAGTCAAGCCCCTGTTTGGAGCTCAGCAAGCCCCTCTGGCCTCAAAACAGAGCAGTGGGAGCCTGTGACAAGGCACAGGGTAGTGGGGGTGTGCAGGGCCCCTGCCTGAAGGGGGAGGTGGGCAGAGCCCAAACACCACTGGTTCATAAAGGATGCACTCCGAGTGATAGGTGCCATCACAGTTGTGGCTAAATCCAACCTGACCTTAAAATATTTTAATGGAGAAAAGATGCAAAGGTCTCATTTAAAATTAATTTTCCATGAGTTACCAGATTTTTATTCCGTGTCTGAGGCATGAAAAATAGCTGGTGGCATCCTCAGCTGCAAGTGGGGGCTTGGCAGGGTTGAACACCAGGGAGTGGGTGGCAGCTGGCACAAGGGGTCACATCCCACCAGGAGGGATCTCAGAGAGGCTTGGCTTCGACAGCTGAGAAGGGAACATTGTTTTATGTTTCAGGGCAAGGATTTAAAAATCTGGGCGAGATTTAAGTAATGTTTGCAGAAGAGAGTAGAAGGCAACTGAAACGAATTGCAACTGCGTGAGCGAGCGGGAGAGAGAAATTCTAGTTCTCCCTCGTTCCCAAGAGATTCCCACTGGAGAGATGAAGTCATAGCCATTACTTCATTAGTGTTAACTCAGGATGCTGACAAATGAGCCCTCTTGATTTGTGCCGGGCCAATTGAAGAGAATACTTCAGCGTCTGTCTCCCCATGCCTCGGCAGTCGCTGCCCTTGCCGTGCCGTTGGCAGAAGCGCACGCCGATTCCCTGGCCAAGCTGATCCAACTCAGCATTTGCTTTTGAACTGCCACTGCCTCATCCCTTGTGCCAGCTCCAAGTTGGCTTTGATAAATCCTGCTGTGCAGGAGGCAGCAGCTGAGGGATGAGCAAGCAGCAGACTTGTACTTGCCAGAACCTCTCCATCAACGCCCCAGCCCGTGCCCGGCGTGGGGAGCGTTAATGGTACCCAGCGGTCCGAGTCCTGCTTCCAGAGCAAACAGGCGGGTGTAGGATCTCGCCCTCAGGTCTCACAGCATTGCTGTGGGAGTCCCGTTTGGAAAAAGTGTGAAATTTATTGTAATACGTGCTGAGGATCTTATGGCGGATCTGAGCCACTAAATCCTCTAAACCTGAGCCTGCAACTTCATTGACAGGGCCTCTCACTTCACTCAGCTCCAAGCTTATGGTTTCACTGCTCCAATATTTTTCCATACATGGAAGCATTCCTGCCCCAGCCTGGGCTAATCCTGACATGCCACTGCATCTGGATGTTAGCTCATTTCTCGCAGCTGACACTGTGCAAAGGCAGATGTCTGAACTTACTTTTGTTTAAAATAGATGTGATTTAGCCAGCAAAAGTCTCACCTCATAGGTAAGCAGGGGGATTAAAAAAAAAGGAAAGAAAGGGAAGAAAAAAAAAAAAAAGGTGTTTTTCCATTTTATGAAGCTCCCAGAGCTGTTAGGTGGATGAATTCGCCCCCAGTAATGCCGTGCTTTGGAAGTGTATAGTATTTAAATTGCAGAGAGGTAACAAACCACCGTGTCTGTGTCTCTGGCACAAGCTGAACCCGTCTCCTTGCTGTGGCTCAGTGGGTGGAGAGGAGCCCCTACCCATCCCACTGGAGTGTGCTCCCAGCCTCTCCGCTCTGCTCTGATGGCTCTTCAAAGGCTCTGGACTGTTTGATGAGTGTTTGGTAGCTCAGAGGAGCCGGGACTGCTCCGCTCTTGCAGCTGAGCTGAACGCCTCGACCACGCAGGAGAAAGAGGTGCTTGTGCTGGTGAGCTGCTGCATGAGCCGGGGGCCTGTTCATAATCCCTTCCTCACCGGGGTGGGCTGTAAGTTTTAATTAAATGTCTGTGAGGTGCTCTGCGATCCTCTGCTGAAAGGCCCTGCGTGAGGGCAGTGCCTTTGAATAAAAGCTAGAGACCTTTCCCACCCGCCGGGAGAGAGCTAGAGCTGAAGCAGTGAGACCCAAGCTGTTGAATCTGAACAGATGTCAGTTCTCCCCCACTTCCATAGTTCAAAAGGATTATTCTGCCTCTCCCAAAAAAAGGAGGAACACAGAGATTTTACTAGTGTTGCCAGGGATCTCGGCTCCATCCCCTCCTGCTCACTGCTAGTTAAAAGGTTGCACGCTGGGCGGGAGGGGTGAGTGGAGAGTTTTGGTTGTGGGCTGTGCTGTTGTGGTTGCAGTTCAGCATCCACTTGCCTGGGGCTCGCTGGGGGTCCCGGTTGTGAAGTGGGTCCTGGTTTGTCCACTCTTTGCTTGGCCGCTGGTGTTGTGTGCAGGAATAAGACAAGTTGAACTGAGCCAGGGTAAAACAGGTTTCAGATGAGCCAAGCTGTGTGATGGCGTGGGAAGGAGATGACAGTTTCCAGATCTGCTGTCAGATCTGTGAAGCAGATGAAACCTCCTTAGTGGGACTGTTTCAGCCCCTGAGAACCAAGTGAATCCCCAAGTCGCTGAGGTCAGTGGTGCCCCCAGTCCCACCGAGGGACCCACATCCCTCTTGTTTGCCCCTCCAGGTGCAGCTCAGGGTCTGAGCAGCAGCAGTGCTCTGGTCTTTGTGCCCAGTCTTGGGTCTGGTGGGATTTCAGCATCAGACAGGTCACCAGGGCATTAGAAATATTCTTCCCCTTCATGTTTTTCTGACTGCTGTTCTGTCGCTCTCAGAGCAAATCAAAGGGCACCAGGCTACAAATCCTGCTGTGCAAGTACTGCCTGGGTGTTTGGCTTGCAGGATTGCTCCTCTTTTATCAGCTGATATCTGCTGCTTTAAGAGGGCAGGGAGCAATGCTTATTTGCTTCTCAGAGGCTGATGACTCTGCAAACTGATTTTTTAGGATGCTCCCTTTTTAATTCAGGTTTGTGGCTACAGGACAGAGATCCCTGTGCTGTTACGTTACAAACTGCTTTTAATGAGCTCTTCCTTGTAATCTCTGTTCTCAGAGGTTTGCAAATAGCTGCATTCATTAGGGAATTCCTGCTGTCTTCATCCAGTGGGCAGGGACACAGCGATGAGAATGGTCTGGGTGCTGGATGAGTGACCAGAGCCGCCACTGCCATGATTTCCAGGTCGCAGCACCCCAGTCTCCCCAGAAAACCCTCGTCTCACCAGCCCCACACAGCACATGAACACGACCCCCAGGTCGTGCTCTGCTTCCCTGCCCACCACTTATTAGCCTCGGCTGTTGCCCCCCTGCTGCTGCCGCCGTTGTGCCTTGTGCTTCCAAAATCGGTTCGTTCCAGGGTTAGAAAAGACCCGTTTTTGTGTCCTAAAGCGCTGGATTTCACAGATACAGAAAGGGAAATGCCTGCAGCTTGATCTGCTAATCCGAAAGCATGGGAAGTTGTTCCTAGGAAGATTTGCTGCCCGGCTTTCTCAGTGCAAGTTTGCACAAATAGGGTTTGTTCCTACAATGAGTCGGAGCAGCTGGATGCCTCCCACCAAGATTGCTGATATTTAGGTCTTTGATTTTGGCGGAGACACACAGCAATGAATTAAATGAGAAGGGGAGTTTCAGAGAGTAGTACAGATGGTGGGAAACTGAGGGTAGGGACTGCTTAAGTGCTAACGTATGGCACAGCTTTGACTCCTTACTTTCTTAAAAGAATGGAAAATGCTCTGGGCTGCTGCACCAGTGATTTTGCCTCCCTCTTGTATTCAGAGACCTGTAGACTACCTCTATTGCAGTGCTTTCTTGAAGGTCAAGGAAGGATTGTCCTATGTGTGCTCCTGTCTTTCTGTCCCTCTGCCAGCCTGATCCTGGCTTTGTGAACACTTGGGTGCTCTGTCTTTGTTTTTCTGCTTTTCTCTCTGGGAAAGGCGACTGTTAAAGGAGATTTCTTGCATCCTTGTAAGTCTTTTGCTTTTCCCCTCATTAGGTCTGATGTGGTTTAGGTTTTGTACAGCTGTGGGGATTCAAGTTGAACCATTTCATTTCCTTATCCAACTCCGTCTGCATTAATTTGCTGTGTCTCCCTACTGATGGTTTAATTATTGTGCATGACAGGAGCATCCAGGGCCTTGATTGGCAAAAGGTGTCTATCTCTAAGGTGGTGCACAAAGTAGATGTTTGTCACCCTGGTTGCTCCCAGGACAGGTTTTTGCCTAGAAAGGCAGTTTCCAAACCAGTTAATTGCCACGTTGTGAAGCAGAAGGGTAGGTGGCTGTCCCTCCCTTTCCCTGCAGGCATGTCCCTGCAGGCTGTGTGGGACCAGTGGCTCTTGAGGTGGAAAGATGGGGATGTGGACAGTTGGGAAGAGCCTCCTAGCCTGGGAAGAGCTGTCTTGCCAGTGGGATGGTGAGTGTGGGAAAAGCAGGAGGATGGATGGATGGAAAGAGCCATGAGGACCAGGCTGGAGCAGGGAGTAGTGCCTCACCTGGAAAGTCACTTTGCCCCAGACAGCCCAGATTTGAATTGCAGGAAGGCTTCAGATTTTACTCAATTTTAAAAACTAAACACACTCTGAGCCCTGCACATTTTATGTTGTTTTTTTGGCTGGGACTGACCAAAAGGGGCCTTGTGTTGAGCCACATCCAGTGTCCTGGTTTTGATGTTTGTCTCCGTGAGGATTTGCTGCAGGCTTCACAGCTGAAAAAGTGGAGTCATCTCCATAAACCCCACTGAGTCTCTAGGTTAAGGGGCCACCAAATACCACCTCTGTCTGTGGCCATGCCTCTAATTATTAAAATAATAACCCCAGGCAGAGCTTACGGCCCCGCCAGTGGCTCAGGGTCTGTTGTACTGGGCCCTGTTCAGACAACTGCTTTAGAAAGAGACAGTCCTTACCCTACAGCTGGTTCCCTGGGGAAATGTCCCCCTCACACCATGGGGACAGGGTGGGTGCCTCACATGCAGTAACAGGCCAGGCTTGATGCCTCCTGCCTTCTGGACTCACGGGTTTGAGATCTGGAAGGGGAAATGCAGAGTTCCTCGCCCTGCTTTCTGTCTTCATGATCCTGCCTTCTCGGGGCTTGAGACTGGAGATGGGATTTATACCTGGCACGTGGAGAACAAGTTCTGTAAAAGTGCCATCCTGGCCCAGTACATCTTCATCTGTTTCCTCCCCTTGGCTCCTGAAAGCCGGAGCAGGGATTATCCAGAACAAATCCTGTTACCCAGCTGCCTCCTCAGTGAAGGAGTTGCTGGACAGGAGCGCCCCATGGAACATAAATCTGTTAGCAGATGACATCACAGGTGAAGATTTTTAGGGTTCCTTTGCCAGAAAGGGGCAGTGTTGATTGCCAGGCTTAGTAGTGAAGAATTTGAAGTTGTGATTCATCCCTCAATCTATGCCTTAAGTATGCAGTGGTGAAGCTAGGAAAATCTGTGTATGTATAAAGTGCTTCCTCTTAGGGAGCTGAGAAACCCTTAGGTGCAGCAATTACTATTTTACTTAATTGGGATTGAAATACCAAATGCTCAGAACATGCCAGCTCGTGTCTGTTGTGGGGAGCACTGAATTGCTCAAGAGAAAGGTCTTTTCATCCTGCCACGGCACTGAAGAGAAAAGCTGTTGAGTAGAAAAATTCCTGACATTTTTTGGTCATCTGCTCAAAGGTCTGTCTGGGCCCGTGGAGGTGGTACTTGGTGGGGAAAGTCATTTGTGAGAGGCAGCTCCCAGGAAGGAAAGTGGTGCTTTGCAGACTCTCAGACTTGTGGTATTTAGTTTGGTATTTTACTTTTTAATTACCCCGGCAATTAGCACGGTTACAGATTTGTTTTGCCTTTGCTGATCTATGTGAGCTTCTCTCACAGCGTTTGCTGGCCCTGAGGATAAACCAGCCTTGTGCAAAAGCTCATGCTGGCCCTGAGGAGGCATTGGTGTGTGGATGGGAGTCATCACCCATGTGGATGTTTGCTGGCACCCTCTGCTGGCATACAGCTGAGGGGCAAAAAAGCTGTGCCAGCGTTTTCCTCCACATGTTAAATAATTATAATCAGCCTTGCAGTAGTTGAAGACTTGACAGTGCCCACCAGTGATGTGTGGGGTGTTGGTGCTGTGGGCTCATGGCCAGAACGTGAACTTTGTAAAAAGAAATTAAACGTCTTCTCTGACTGAGCAGATTGCACACTGTGCCACAGAGGTAGAAGAGGAAAAAACTCCTGCCTCACATGAGCTTGGGCAAACACTTTTCTTGCCATTTTTGTTTGTTTGTTTTTTTTTTTTCTCCACCGTTACTCACAGCATTTGCTTTGTTGAGAGCTTCAAGCTATGTGAACTGGTGTGTAATTCCCCTGAAGGGTACATCGCACTGACACAGAGCTGCCAGACACCTTCTGATTTCAAAGTGCCACTTTACTCACACGTTTTCAGTGTTTCTTGTTTCTGCTGGTGAAAGCGGCTCCCGACAGAGAAATGGATGTTGGTGTGAGCAGCCCCCGCTGCTGCACGGAGCCTGCTCGGCTCATCGGGTGAATGAGCAGTCTCATTCCAGCTTCCCTGATAAGCGCTGCTGAAGAACCCTGCGGGGTTCTTCCCCCCTTGCTTAGCTAAATGTTACTAAAGAAAATAAGTTTAATCAAGTCCAGACCTTTTTGCAGGAGCTGCCATGCTCTTCTCCCTCGTGTGCTCTCCTTCCCCTCGCAGGCTTGGCCAGCGCTTGCCTGTTGTCTTGGAAGAGCCTTGTTTGCTTGGTGGAATTCAAAGATCCCACAGTGACCAGCCAAAGAGAAGAGCAAAATCCCAGTGGTCTGCCTGCTGTCCCTCCGCTCTCCTGCCCGTTGCAGCCCATCCAAGCCCATTTTCTGCTCAGTTATGAGCTCTTCTTCATTCTGTTTACGCTCCACTTACCGAAAGAGGTTGGAATCAGATGATTTTTCTGCAGAGGATGTGATTTCATTGGAGAGAAGCGGCAGTTTGTAAAACAATCCGTGGGATTAGTGGCACCTCAGCCCCTACACGATATTCCCACCCCCTTCTCGAGTTTTATTTCATTGAAGGCTGAAATTTCCATTGCTGTTGATGCCCTGCCAGGCACTCCAGCAGGGTTACTTTCCCTTGGATGTAGTTCAAGAAACCATCATTCCTTTTCTCTTATCGTTTGTCATCAAAGGGAGAGGAGTGCCTTCCCTTCACTGCCCTGCTGCCTCCAGCACTGGCAAGAGTAGACAGCCATGGGTGTTCTTCAGACCCACCATGCTAGGAATGGCAATTGGAAATTATTTTGGTTCAGCACGGAAGCTGAAGCATCCTCAAGAAAATATACTTAAACGTTTAAAAAAAACCCAAACCAAAATCTGTTTAGGGTACTGGCAGAGGTCTTGGTTAAAGCCTGTGCATATCAGTGGAGTATCTTGAACCTTGTTGATGTGTTGTTTAAGTAGACTGTGTTGGGTGAACTGATGTGTCCCCGCTTCCTGTACGTCCACCTGATTTACCTGGCCTCTCCTTATCCCCTGCCTTGTCACAGTGAAACTACAACAGGTTTTCAAGTTGGTGGGGGAAAACCCCTTTTACTAGAGAGAATACAGAGGTTCACTGGGTTTTCAGAGAAAATGTATGAGCTTCACTGCCAGGAGAACTGGCCGAGCAACTCAGTGGTGAATTTGAAATGTTAGCTCTGTGGCTTTTGTCTACCAGAGCCTGAGCAGTATTTGATGTGTAGACATGTTTTCAGACATTTCACATGGAGAAGGTGTTGGCAGGTCTGTTGTTAACACCCTTGCCTTTAGGCCAAACTATTGAAAATTCAAGTTCAGCTTGAATCTCATTTCAATGGCTTGGAAGGCTGCAATCTGATGGGCTGAAAAATCCCGTCCAACTCCAGCCCTTATTAGGAGCTTAATCTGAAGCTCAGCCAAAGCCCAATAAGGGAGAGGGGGGAAAAAAAAAATAGCAGTAAAATGGAACAAGAAATGTGCATCCAATTTACAGTATTCCTCCGCAACCTTAATTCATCCCCCTGTATACATTACGGTGCCGTTTCTAATTACGGAATCACATGTGGGTTTTTTCCATGGCACCCCTTGCCCTCGCTGCTTGCAGAGAGCAGCCAAGGTGGCCCAGTGAAGGATGGGGCTCCATATGGAGGACCTCAGCCCTGCACGGCGCAGGACTTGGAGGCAAGGGAGTGAGGCAAGTCGTGGAAAATTAGCAAGGGGAAAGTGCTGGTTAAGGAGACGGGAATTCCAGCTCTGCCTCTGCCGCGGGGCTCGTGTATGGAGCTGGGTAAATTGCTTTTCATGCACAGCGAGGGACTTGATTTCCCGGGTCCCCAGGGTGAGGGTTGAGTTGCAGAAGTGCCGAGTGCTCCTGCTGCAGATGATCTCATGGGAAGTTGTACGTCAAACATTTAAAATGCCGCTCGGTGCTGTTTATTTTTTTAAAAGGGAGCTGTAGGCTGATTCTGGAACTGGATGCCCAGAGCTTCTCTGTAACTCTTTTCTTCGGCTATAAACCAGAGGTGTTGTGAACGTAGCTCTCTAGGATTTTATGAAAATACATTCAGGCTGGTTGGAGAAGTGTCCCAGTCTGCAGTGGCAAGACGCCTTCATTTCTGCCTTGGAGCAGCACATGAAAAGTGTGAAGTGAAGAGAGCTGAGTGCTGGGCATGAACAACCAGACGAAACCCAAAACTGAATAATTCCTCGCTTGTCGAGCATCTATTCTCGGTACTAATTGCGTCAGGACTGTGTGCACACGTGGTATGTGGCCATGCTGTAACGACCCTACCAGATTAAAGCTACAGAGACAACATATTTCCAGCACATCCCAGCTTTTCAGGGTTTGGCAACTGTACTGTTTTCTTAATGCAGCCCTTTGGATGCAGTATGGTATAAATTACAGCACTGGGCGAGCAAGGAGTTGTGTGCAGAGGGTACAGGCATCACTCTGTAGCAAACACTAACAGGGAGGAGGCTGAAGAGCTCGGTCCTGAAGATGGTAATTCCTTTGCATTTCTGACCTGTAGCATAAAGTGGGAGGTTTTTGGGATCATCCAGGAAGTGTGTAGTTTAGGCTGCTAATGCCAGATGTCTGCTTTTGGCTTATCTGAACGTGGGTTGCGTTTGATCTTAAGGTTGGACCAGTGCTGTGTGTTGGAGCCTCGCTTGCATAAATCCCGTGTCCATAGGAAGAAAGAGGTTTGAGGGAGTTATTTTTTTCTGTGGTTTTGTGGAACTCTATACCGTTGTCTGTCTCTAAGGAAGATGTGACGCACGATGGCTTTGCAGCTATGCAGCTGATGGAGAGGCACATAGCTGTGGATGCTGCCACAGGGATGCTCCAGCAAGAAGGCTGGGCAGCTAGACTTCCTCTCCCTGCTTCAGCACCCTTTGGACTTTGTTCCAGCTTATCTCCTTCCTCTCAAAATACGGATTAGGAGCTGGAAGGCTCTCTGCAGGAGGAGCAAGAAGAGCCCCATCAGCTGTGCCATTGGGAGGGAGGGCAGTGCTCAGCCCGTGCTCCTCCAGGGCTGTGCAAGGGTATGAACGCAGCTCTCCTCGATCAGCAGATGTTGTCAGGCGTGCACAGGCAGAACCTTGCTCTAATTCAGTAATTATAAAAATTCCTGGCAGAAGCTGTGTGTGAGTCAGCTACAGAAAAATTACTTAGGGGGGGAAAAAAAGAAAGTTTATAGAATTAGGCTGACTTTAGCGCACGAGAAGGGAAGTCGGGGCTTTCTGTAAATCCAGTTGCTGCTTTAAAGCTGGGCAGCTTTAGCCGGCCGTGTCCTTTCCTGGAGAGAGATGTGATGGGAGAAGCAGAGCCATGAAAGCCCAGGAGCTCGTCTTACCCTGCCTGTGGGCTCCCTGAGGCTGATGGAAGAGGATGGATGGAGAGTTCCCTTTCCACTACCTCAGGAGGGCCAGTGTCCAGCCTGGGAGCTGGTGTGGCTCTGGCTTGGGAATGAGGGCAGGGCAGCCCCTTCCCTGCCATCCCTGAGGACGGGAGGAGGCAGTTGCTGCCTGCTCAGCCTTTGCTATTCCCCTCACTGCACATACCAGCTGGCACAGGGATCCGAGGAAGCCTCAAACAGGTCTTGACTTATCTGCAAAGGATGTTCCCAGCACTGTCTCCTAGGGAAGCTGCCTTTTTTTTCCTCCATAAACATTGGATTTAATTTTATTTTTGTTATAACCCACATAACTAATTTCCCTTGGAATCTTTTGCAAGCGTCTGCTCTCAGTGTGTTTTGGCCTCACTGCCCAGTGCTGGTTTTGAATCCCACTCCCAGTGGTGGGAAGTTTTTAGAATGAATGCCAGTTGTATTTTTTTTTTTTTTCAATGGAATCACAGTGTCTGCCTGTGGGTTTTAAACAAATATCCTTGCTTTTATGTTTTGCCTGCAAGTAGCCAGTATCCAGAGGGTGTGTAGGCAACCACAGTGATTCGGCAAGGATGCAGTGCTTCCCCTTTGTCAAAAATGACTGTATTTTTTTTTGTACCCTAGAATGCACCTCCCTGACCTGCTGCTGTGCCTTGTTCTACCCATTGCAGCAGGCAGGATCCGTGACTTTGTGTGGGGCCGTGGTGCAGGCTCCCAAGGGAGGTGTGTGACAGCCCCAGCAGTGAGTAATTTAAAATTACACCTGGGGAATATGGAGTAGGAAACAATCCTGCCTGGTGCCTCTGGGAATGGATGTGTCTTCACAGAGTTGACTTTTCAGATGGGCAAAACGAATATGCTTGCACTTGTGCTGAATTTTTTGCCTGCGCCGGTTCCTTTCTGCCTGGTTTTAAGATGTGGCTCCCAAAGAAGATGATAATTTTTCAGGATGTAGCAGCATCCTTTTGATCCTGACCTTCCCTGTATTTCCTTTTCAGGATGTCTTTTGTAGTGCAGCCTCACTGAGCTTCCTCTGCTGCCGCTCTCCCTCTCCGACCTGCCGGCGCAGGTTTTGGCAGGAAGGGGAATATCTCCACATACGGCTGTGCCAAGGCGTGACCAGGGACACTGGCATCCCCGAATGCAGCCTCTCCAAACTGCCCTGTCTTGCCCAGGAGCGTCTGGGATCCAGGGAGGGCTGTTTTCCCAGGAAAATACAGCTTTTCTGGGGCAGATGGCGGGCTGTGGTCAGCCCCTCACAGCCACACGTGTGTTACAGTGACTCTGTTGTTCAGGTGCTTTTCATCATTTCCATTACAAAATCCAGTTTCAGCAGCACTAAGTTGTCTGCAAAGTTGCTGTTGTTTGGGTTTGGTTTTTATTTTATTTTTTTAAAAAGCTCTGAAGAGCTTTTAAGAACACGCAGCTCCAGTGCAGTAGTGATGCCTGTAGTGCTCATCAGCTTTACTTTCTGTAGTCCTCTTCCCTTTGCTCTGCAGTTTTCATAGTTCTTTTCCCTTTGATGTTGGTCCCTTTAAGCAAAGAAGTTTGAAGCTGCTCTGGTAGGTAATAGCTGATAGATATTATAAAGTAGTAGTAAAGAAATGAAAAGTGAGCAGAGAACCACGCAGTGGTGGTACCAGCAGGAATACCCAGTGAAAATAGTTGATTTTAGTGTTGAGGAAGGTCAATATAAACTTGTCTTTGACCTGGGATGGCAGAGGGAGGCAGAAATCCTGAAAACAGGTTTGTATCTGACTGTAGCTTCCGTAACTGAAGAGCCATCTGTATCCTAGAATAGGCTTTTATTTATTCCATGGAATTCAGAGTTTTTAGAGCATGTGTTGGCCATGTAGACTCTCAGCTTTGCCATAAATCTGTGTTTTGGCAGTGCTTGTCCAAATGCCATATTATCCAGAAAGGAGTAGATAGGGGATTAGAGCAGAATCCTTTGCTATTTATGGACTCCCTTGGGGAATACATTGTAATATTCTTTTGAATGGGCTAAAAGGTAACCACAACAACCCAAAGCTGCACATGGTAAATCTTCCCTGTGGCCCTCCTGTAGATCTGCAGAGTGAATGAGCGGGGTTTATATCTCAGCTTGCAGATCTGAAGTAGTGTTGTTCAGGCTTTAACGATCTGGCACCTGCTGATTCCCTGGGATTCAGAACAGAATTTGGCACTTGGGCTTATTTATTTATTTGTTTATTTATTACACATGGGTTAGGCTCGGATTTTTAAATCTCCCCTTTCCTAAGCAAGTGCAAATTTGGAAACCATTAATTATTTTGTACAGTCTGTAAAAGCATCTTTCTGTAGGAGTTGCTAAGCCTTTTCCCCCCCGCTTCAGCACCGTCCTAACGAACGCAGATCCTGCGTATCCGGGTGTCCCTGTTGGAATGGGAAAGGAGGAGTGGGCTGGGTGCCAGCCTGCCAGACGGAGTCTGGAAGTGTTCAGCAAAGCTCTTGGCTCAGACTGTCCTGACGCCCTTCAACAAACTGAGCAGCGAGAACTTACAGGAGAAGGTCGTCAGGAATCCAAAGCGCCACATCTTGTGCGCACAGAGTTTAACCTTTTGGGCTCCAGCTCTGCCCAGTGGAGAGAGAAGCTGCTCGAAGCACGAAAGACCCAGTACAGCTGTGTTTGAGTTCTGTGGTGCTGTAGAAGGGTCTGTGCAGGTGGATCTCTTCCCTTGGCTGCTTCCTGGCAAGCAGTACCACCGAGGAACGGGCACCTGGACCCTCAGACAGTCTTTCCTTTGCCCACCGCCTTACAAACCACGTGTGTAGTTTATAATGTGCAGAGCGAACGCCGTGAACTCCGTAAACTGAAGTCAAACCGAGTTTTTCTGTGGGGGTGCAGCTTTGCAGACCGGCTGGCTCCGGTTTGGTTTCTCCAGGCTTGGGAATTTCCTGGGTTTGAGTGTTTATCCCAGCCCCAAGCAGCCCCGGGGGTGTGTGTCTGCAAGGGGGCCACAGTGTGCTACTTGCTCTGTGGGGGGGAGAGCAGTGCAAAGGCTGTGAAATGCTGGTTTCTTTGGCTTTTTATTAAGAGCAGCAGTTTTATTCTTGGAGAAGGGAACACAGCTCACCTCCTGCATCCACTTCATGCAGGGCTCAATGTGGCCCATATTTTGTGTGTAGTCACTGAGAAACTGCAAAAATCAGGAGCAGTTGGATGGCCAGAGCTTTCCTTCTCCTTTATGTGCCTGTCTCATTGGATAATACACGTGGCCTTGCCTTTTTGTTTACCCTGGGGTCTGTTATGACATTGAAGGTGGATTTTCTTGGTTCTTGGAAGCCATGGGGAGGGACTCTGCGTCTTCAACTGTTTTCATTGTCCCCTTTCAGAACAAACAAGTTTCCCCTTAATCTCAGGATGATTTTTGTACAGAGTTTTCCTTTAGTTCTGGGTTTCTGAGCCCTTATTTCCTACCTAGGGAAATGGGCTTTTTTTTCCCTTCTGTGCATCGTAATTCCTGGATGATTCCCGTAATTTATCGATGGTAGCTTGTCAGCAGAGACTTGGAATGAAAGGCTTTGTAGTGTGCTGCGTAGCTGGCTGTATAAACATGAAAGTACCAGGTTTTTAACTTGCTCACATGGCTTCCCTTTGCAAAGCTTTAGCCAAAACACTCTGGCAGATAAAAGGATGCTGAGAAAGCCCAGGTCAGGCAGTGATTGTCTGAGAAAGGGTTATAACATTGATCTTTGGTTCAGTTTTATTTCTTGTAACCTCTCAGTAAGAGCAGGGAATGAGGATAAATTGTTTTCATCTCTCGGCGGTCGGAGATTAAGATGGATGAGGCAGTGGGTTGCCTGGAAGGAGCTGTTAAGTAAGAGCCTCGCTGTGACCCCCCTCTCTTGCATCTTGGATGAAGCTGACTTCATGCTTCCTGCTTCCCAGGCTCCCTTCCCCACGCTTCTCCTTAAATATCCGAGCTGGTGAGTGATTGCTGTGAGTTTTCTGAGCTCTTTGAACTAGAATAAATGCGAAGGGCTCTGGGGATGAGGCCTCTCATCGGTCACTTGTCTTTCACCTCTGAGGACAGGGGTTTGCATCAGGTGTGGCATTAAACACGTGGGGTTTGGTGCCTCTAAGGTCATGTCCTGCTAAGCCTGCCCGAGCTGCTGGTGCAGTTCTGGAAAACCCAGAGTTTTAGATCTGAGCATCATCCTGTAGAGTTTGAATAAAGAAAGGATGAAGGAGGCTTTGGATAAGAAGCAGCGTGGTGTTTGGGTTCAGCCTCTGGGATTTCAGCGTCTGTTTGCCATTCTTTGGCGAGGTTTCATGGAACAGGAATATATCTCTAAAGCATTCCAGATTCAATTCTGCAAGGAGAGGTTCCCAGGAAACTTTGACTAATATTCATCCCAATTTTGGAGCGCACAGGAGAGGTGTACCATTGGGAAGTGGGATTTTTGCACTGACATCTGTGGAAGTAAAGGCACTGTGCTTGTAGTGAGGGCTGTACTGCAGCATCATTATGCTTTAGGTATTTAGTGAATTGTGTTTTCATAATGGAGTCACTTCATCACCAAAAGTACCTGTGGGGTTGAGAATGCGAGACCCCTCGATAGAGGAAATGTGGGTGTTGGAGCCCCGATATTTCATGAGAAAAAAGCCCTGTTTGAGGTAGGGCAGAAGGTGTTGCTGTTTAGCACCTGGGCACGGCGTAATTAGGGCTCACTTTACATGGGAGATGTGAAGCTGCTGTGCTGGGGCAGAGCAGGAATGGGGCTGGCCCTGCTCAGCCCCACAACAGCTCCTGTCCCTGCCCTGGAGCAGCCGTGCCTTGGCAAGTCCTGCCTCTCCTGCCCCTCTGATCAACATCAGCCTCGTGTGGGTGGTGAGAAGCCGCTGGCACCTTGCGCAACGCTCTCTTCGTGTTCTCCTTTTGTTAATGAGCGTCTGAAGAAGATGCTGGTTGGATCTGGGTGGGGGTTTGCCAGTCTGGGACTGGATTGTTGGTCCCTTGGGTTCTGCTCTGAATGCTCAAGCACCGATGGCGAAGGAACGTTGGAGAAATGCTCAGCTTTGCACCCGATGAATGAGGCTCCCCGGAGTGCTGCAGTAGCTGGAGTTGAGTTATGAAGGCCCAAGAGAATTCCCTACAGAAACACATCTCTGCTGTTTGCTGCTGCTGGAACACCTTCTGGTTGGCATCTTTCATGCTGTCACTAAGGAGGGACTGAAGCTTGAAGAGGCATTTTTTACTCTCTGTGCTCTGTACCCCAAGCCAAAGGGCTTTTGGGCAGGTCGGGCAGGACACTGGGCAGTGGCTGCTTCTCTGCCTTTCCTGCCCTTTGATGTGCTGTGGGGTATGTAATGAGCATCTGCCCTCTAAGAGAAAACAGATTTGAGTTCTAAAGTTGAAAAAAGAGGGAGCAATTTTGTTTAATCATTTTCACACAGATCCACAGGCATTTCTGTAAGAGCGAGCGGCATCTGGTTCAAGGGCAGCCTTGGCTGCTTTGAGCTCTCCTGCAGCTTCTGCAGTCTCAGGCAGAGATTGATGTTCCAGATGCTGTTCTCAGCAATCAGATCAATGACATTCTTATTTAGACTTGTCATTTTTTAAAGGAAAGAAAAAAAGGTAGATTATAGTTCTTAAGATCATCTGAAGTATCAAAGATCTGTGAGGCTTTTTTGTTTTGTTTGTTTCCCAGAGCAGGGCACTGGAAATTCTTTCCCTGTTTATGAACACCACTCAGAAAGCAGAAGTGAGCTGCCTGCCTTGGTACCTGGGTATTCACTCATTCCCTCCCTCCAGCTTCTAGTCACTGCAAGAAATACAGGATTTTTTATTCTGAACACAGAGCATTACTTTCAAGGAGAAAGTGCTTAAATGCAGTAATACCCCTGTGCCCTGCAAGCTGCACAGGCTGTCCTGGTATGTGCTTTTGGGTGTCTCCAAACCTGTTTGTGGATGTGTGGGAAAATTACTGAGTGATGGGGAAAGTGCTGGAAAGCTTTGTGGATTTGATTTAAGTCTGATGAAAATGCAAGGCCTCTGCCTGGTGGGTTTTTCAGATGTTGGGGTGGCTGCAAAAAACAGCTGCTGTGATTTTTATGCTGCGGTTTGTCAAACCCAGGCTTGTTATTTACCCTTTTCCATCTATTGGGTGTCAGTGCTGACCTCCCAGAGCCTTGTGGTGGTCGGTGTGTTGTTTTGGAGGTGAAGAGACCCTGGGAGAGAACGAGGTCACTCGCCAAAGTCCTTGGATTTGGCAGGAGCGCTCCTTGTGTGGCCACAGGAGTCCCATGGGAATGAGAGTCCTTAACCAACTGCCCCAGCTCTATCTGCCACCTTGGCTGATGAGCTTTAATTACTGAGATCACAACTGCTGTGTTTTCCTTGGCAGTGTTCCTTGGCTCCTGACATACCCTTGGGCTGTCTTGGGATGAGAGTCTGATGGTGATCCATGAAAGCTGCTCACCAAGGGGAGCAACATCATCTTGTCCATCTCAGCTGGGATGGACCCTGAACTCCATGCTTGGCTTTTGGTGGTAGAATCGTGTGGTGTCCAAGCAGACCTGAGGTCTTGGCCGGGGAAGATGTCACAGGTTAATTTTTGCCCCTTCAAGTTGTGCTCACAGCATGAGATACAGGAAAAAAAAAATCCCGCAAAGTAAACTGGAATTAAGCCACAGGTTTTGTTCTCATTAGTGTAAAATCAGAAAATCTGCTGTTTCTGAGGCCTCTAAGGAGACAAGGAGAATTAACTCCTGGAGAATGTAACCAGAGGATACTTAAAAGACGGATTGTTCGCATACTTTCTTTAAAATTTGCATGAGTGTAGCAAAAGGTCATCGCAACTGCAGTCTCCTCCTCAGATCCTGCCTGCCGGTGGCTGATTGCAAGAGCCTGTTGCTAAGTGTTCCTGGAAACGGAATAAAGATGAAGCAAGATAATTGAACAAGAGGAGGGAGAGGAGGGGAAAAGCTTGGAGCTCACAGCGGAACCGCAGGGCTGCCAAACGAGATGAGTGTGTTGGAGTTTGACTCCGTGCTGTATTCAATCAGTTCTGACCCCAGGGGTGGGGAAGGGGTGGCTGAGCCTGAAACTTCATGGCAGATCCTTGGAAAAAGTCACTTGGACACAAGTGGATGATTTGCTTGTGTTTCCTGTGGCTCATCCAACTCCAAACACGTTTCTTCCTAGCACTGAGGCTGGAATGGGAATGGGAAGACAGACCGTGCTCCCACGGTGCTTTGTGCTCTTTTCCTGGATAAAATCTCTGTTCCTGCAGCATGGATTTAGTTAGCCTGGGATTGTCTTCTGGACAGTCAGTAGTCATGGAAAGCAACAGAATAGAACCAGAACACAAACGGACAAATCCAGAGCTTGACTAAGGCAGAAAGCCTTCAACTCCACGTGACTTGAGGGGTGTTTTCTGCCCATCTCAGGCAGAAAGAGGCTCCCCTCTGAGGAAACAACTGGTGGTGGTTGTGTATGTTGCAGAATAAACCCCTGACACAGCTCCTTTTTATTGCTGAAAAGACAGGGGAGCAAAACTTCCCTCCTTAACTTTGGTCTTTCTTTAGTTGAAGCTCTTGTAAAAAGACCACAGCTTCTCCATCTCCATGGATCGATTTCCTGGAAACAGTTTTAGTAACTGTTTCTGGAGTGATTTTTATCATCCCAGAGCATTTTACAAACTGAATATAGTAACAGCTGAAATACAGCCACATCTGAGGAAGGTTGCTGCCAGCACACAGAAGTCTTTGGGATTTTATAGAAGAACACACGATTGGCTCTTGCTTTTGCACAGAACATCCCTTATTCTCACAAAAAAGGCGAGGTAGCCCTCCTGCCACTCAGCCCTCTTTGTCACATCCTGGTTCACCTCGGCAGCAGAATGGGTGCTGGGCATCCTTGGCTTCCTGAAGCCTGCGGTGTCTGAGCCTCCCCCTCCAGCTGGGGCTGGCAGTCAGCAGAGGGAATTAATGCACCACATCTTATCTGACGTTTTGAACGCCCCCGTGGGATTCGCGTTTCATCAGTTCCTGGCAGCGGCTCCTCGTTTTGCTGCGGCTGTCTCTGTGCCGCGCTCGGGGTGGCAGGAGGGACACGGCGCCCAAGGCTCGCTCACATCCCCTTCCCGGTGCCCTGTTTCATCTGTATGCTGACTCACAGGCTCTTGCGCCTTTGGGAAACTCTCTATCTTCTAACTTCCATCAGTGGAGCTTTTGACCTTTATTTTTCACTGTCCTTGTTCATCTTTTTAATTGGTTCAGCAGTTGTAAGACACGCTGCCTTAAAATCAAGAAGAGGAAAGCCCAGCCTGTTGTCCCATTCCTCCCCGGTCAGTGGCTCTGGAGCCAGGGGCCTCTTGTGTCTTGGGGCTGGGCTTCTTGGGATGGATCATGTTCCCTCGCTTGCCCTGCACCTGGCCCTCCATGTGTGTGTGTCACAGACCCCTCAGCCCCATCTGCCAGGCCCCCTCCGGGCTCACCCCATACTGCTTGTCCCTCCCCTGCCTCTGTGCCCAGCCCATACCATGACTCTGCTCCTTTCCCTGTCTCTGCTTTCTCCTCACAGCGAATGCCACCAGCTTTGTTGAAGTGTGATAGGAAAGCTGCTCTGCAGAGAAGCAGAGCATTTAAAGGTCATTGGCTCATGTGGGTTTATATTTCCAGCCCTTGTGGCCTTTCTGCTGAGGGGCTGAGTGTCAGTTTTGGGAACAGGAGGAAGACAAGAAGTGCTCAGCAGGAGAGGGTTTTCCAGCAGCCTGTGTTACATCTGCCCTGCCAGTGTCATGAGCCAGTGGGATGGTCTTCCCTGCGGGGCACCCGGTGCTGGCTCAGGCCACTGCAGCTCTGGGGCTCAGCTGTGCAGCTCAGCTGTGCTGGTGAAGTGTGTTAGGAGGGCACAGAGGCCCTGAAAGCACGTTGTTATCAGTGGTTTAGCCCAGAGCAGTTTTGGTGGTGTGATGTTTGCGTGGGGATGGACTTTGTGGCTCCAGAGGAGAAGTTCCCACGAGCGCCGTGGCTGCGCTGGGTCGGCGCGGGCTGTGGGATCCCTTCCGTGCCAAGAGCCGAGGAGGAGTGGGATAACTGCAAGCTGTCACTCCAAGCTCTTTCCAGCTGGAGCTTGGGAGCACCTGGGTCTGGTTAGCTCCTGGCTTATTCTGCTCTGCGGTTACGGAGTGAATCCCCGGAGCTGTGCCGCTCTCTGAGCTGAGCAGAGCCTGTTGCATGCAAAGGCCAGAGCTGCCCCGGCAGCGTGGGCTGCGAGCAGGCTCTGGGGCTGTGGTTATGGCCCTTCTAGCTCTGCAGCTGTGTAACCTTTGCATGAAAATCCTCCTTGGGTCGCAAACCAGGAGTGCTGCCAGATGAGGTTCAGCGCTCTAGGCTCTGAGACGCCGAGATGGATGAATCTGTAGGACGGGCCAGACCAAGCAATGCATCCTCTCCCGAGATCAGCTGGAGAAAAGTGCTTGTTTTTAAATGATTTGAATGTTTGCAGTGATTCAAGCACTGTTTTGAGTGGAGGTTTTTGTAACAAAGCATCAGCAGTGATGCGATGGATGAGCTATTGCATTTCAAAGATGCTGTGTGATGAGCAGGTTTCCCATCCATCCAGTGGGTACCTCAGCAGCTGTGGGCTCAAGAGGGTGTCTGAGGTGTCTTGGTAGTTTTAGAATCCCACATAGCTGGTCTGGGGGATGTCCTGGTCCTGGCCTGTCCTGGGGAGGTCACTGCTCTCAGGGCTGCTGGCACTGCAGCATCCTGGAGCCCTCACTCCCCAGGGTGTGTTACAGTGCTAACAAATACTCCATTGTTTTCCAGGATTTTGTTGGTCTGATTGTGTAAGGTTCCCTTTCGGATTAACCACTGAAAACAAAACAGAAACCACACTAACACCTCATTGTGTGCATTAAACAAAAAAAACCCCTCAAACAAATCCTGATTTCCCTGCTGATTTAAAAGGCTTTTGTGTTTGGTGGGAACTCTATCTAAATTCAAGGCTTTTCAGAAGTGTTTGTTTCTTAATGATCCGGGATTGCAAGGTGTTTGACCTCGAGATTACTGCCAGAACTCGGTGCAGGCAGCCTTCAAGTGAACAGTAGCGGCAAAGGCAGTGGGTAGGAAACTCAGGTTCTGGCAGACATCCTGCTTCCAGTGACAGATGAGACTTGGGACCAAGAGAGGCCCTGAACTTTGATTCAGTGTCCCAGACTGCCACCCCACCCCTCGCCTTTCCTGTGAACAGATGGAAAAATATCCCTTCCCCGAAGAGAGAGAAAAATTATTATTTTTTCTCATTACCTTTGTGTTTACAGAGCTATTTCTTACTCAGTGTTAGTCATTCAGGGGCGTAATTTGTAAAGGCCTTGGCTGATACACTTCTACATGTGTCTTAAATTTTTCCCACACTTTAACTCCCGCTGTCCTCACTGCTTTTTATGTTTGTCTTTCTGTCTTACCTATCAAGGAAGTGTGAAAAAATGCCAATGAAAACAGGTAACAGAAGGTGGGTTCCGGGTGCTGTCAGACCCCCTGGATTCTGCAGTCATTTTTGTGCCCCATTTTGCTGGGGGTAAAGGGAGAGCACTTGGCTCAAAGAACTGCTGGGAGAACAAATATGTATGAAATATCTGGCTCATGTGCAAACCTACTTTTAAAAGAGAAAGCGGGGTGTGCACATGGAGAAAAACCCAACATTTATTGGAAATGCTTGGAAGTGCATTTCCTAGTCCTGGCATACAATGCTGTATGCTAAAATTCTGCATTGTCTTTGGGCTGTTGAATACAATTTGAGGAACACCTGGGAAAAAAACGATGTTTATAAATGACATCCTCAAAGTGTTGATAGACCAGCCTGTCTGGTGGCATCCTCCCTGCTTCATTTCCTCCCTGTGTTGTTATCTGTGTGTTTAGACAAATGCTGCCCTCACCCTGGGATCAAATCAAGCTGCCAGCGCAGCACCTCTTTGAAACTTTTTTGCACATGCAGAAACAGCCAGGGCCAGCTCCCGTGTCTGCTGCAGGCCCTGGGGCGCTGCTCTCCATAGATCATGTTAAGCGCTCTTCAGCTCTGCTCAAATTAAATGTTTTCCTATCAGATGTGGGCTGCGGAGGATCCAGCCTGTCAGCCTGCGTGTGTGTCAGGAGGAGGGGGGGCAGCCTGTGCTCTGAGCCAGCCATATGCTGCCGTGCCCTCGAATGAAATGCTCGGCTCGCAGCCCCTTGCACGGCGCAGCCCTGGAAATTGTAAAGAGCAGCGGTGCCAGCGCTGGGCGACCGGGGTGGTGAGAGGGACAGGATGGGAGGAAGCGAGGGCACCAGGACGTGGGGTTGGGCTGGACCAGGTTCCTCACCCGCAGGCTTTGGCGGTGGAGCTCCTCAGGGGAACAAAGAGTAGCCTCCGCTGGCGGCCGCCGTGCCAGAAAACCCCGTGGAGAGGATTTCCTTTTGCTTCGCTTCCAAACCTTCTGCCTGGTTGGGAAGAACAAAAGCCCGGGGTTGCAATCTGGCTCCTGCCAGGGTCTCTCCTGACCTCCCTGCTGGCTGTGGGGCGATGTGGGTGGCTGCAAGCTGGACTGTGCTGTGCCGGCCTCCCGCCATGGAGCTGCAGGAAGGAGAGGATGGAAGCGACAAGCAAGACTTCAGGGTTGATTGTTTTAATTTTTTGCTCGCACCAAGTCATATCGTGGCGGGGCAGCATCCACAGCAGGTGCTGCCAGGCTAAGTGCCAGGGAAAACTGGTCCTAAGGTTGGTTTTCACTGGGCTTTCAGCCACTGCAGACAGCATGCACACAGAGGGGAGCAGGAACGCAGCAGCCCGGCTGCTCGCTGGTCCATACGGACCAGTGGCCCCAGTGCCCTGCGCTGTATGTCTCAGCTGTTCACATCAATCTTGTTTATTGCAATTCCAAATCCTCCCTCCTCAGCTCATTAACGTCCTCGGAGCAGACGTCTCTCTCACCATTGTATTTTGTAATTAGATTTTGATTTACTTTCAGAGGGAAGCAGCAGCACAATAGCCATTAATTTATCCCAAGCCTTGCTCGATCTCCTCCGTGTCACAGGGTCAGACCTTGGCATGCACCATCTGGTCTCCCCCCAGTATTTGGCTGCACGTTGTTCCTGCACCACGTCCCCGTTCTGCTAAGGGGGCTCCCCTATGCGCGAAGGGAAAGGAGCAGTGAGGGAGGACAGGAAGAGGAGCCTTCGCTCAAGCTGAGCTTGAACTGTAGGGACAGGCGTGAACCAGATTTAAATAGACAGGGTGAGGGAGCAGCCTGTTGTCTGCAGAGCCTGGGTGGCCCCTGGTGCTTGTAAACCCTTTAAGGCACGATGTAAAAGCTGCAGTTTAACATTGTGAGAGCGAGGACAGAGAGGTCCCCTGCAGCGCCGGGCCGAGGGAGGGGGGCGGTGGGAATGGCCGGGGATGTCTCACCAGCCCGGAGCCGGTCTGTGTGGCAGAGCTGGAGGCAGAGCTGGGCAATGGGTTCTGCTGGTCCGTGCGGCCCTGGACCAAGAGCACTCTTCCACTCAAGTGGTGTTTGTGTGTTCCTCAGACAGATTTGATATTTCAGCCCCAGGATGAGAGACCAGCAATAGCCGAGCTCATGCTGTAATGGATGTGCCCTCCAAAAGTGGGTTTTTAGAAAAGTGGCTTTACCCTTGATTCAGCAGAAAGCAGCAGCCATCCACAGCAGGAACATGTTCATTTTATTGCTGCTTCTCAGTTTTTGTACTGTCTTTTGCTGCTCAGGGTGGAAGCATGGATTACAACGTGAGCAGAGGCAATGTCTGCCCTCTGGACCTCCAGGCAGAGTCAGCTCCGTAACCTATGGAAGATGGAAGCGTGAGAGCTTTTACGGTCCGGTTTCACACAACAGCAGAGAAATGCAGCCCCAAGGAGGGTGGGAGGACCACTTTCCCACTGGCCAGGGCTCGGAGTACTGTGAACAGTTGTGCTTTATCTCTGCCAGCGTTAACCGCTGCAGCTCAGGATTTATGTTAGTGACTGAATGCGACCAGGACTGATAAATCAATCAGCACAACCAAAAATAGTGCCTGGCAGCTGTTGGAAGTGGGGGATCCCTTCCCCACCAGTATGTGCAGAGCAGGAGGGGATTTCATCCACCCCGGCCGGGTGCCAGCCCTGTGCAGAGAGAGCCGTGGGCTGCTGGGGAGACCTCTCGTCTGACACCTTTATCTGGAAAAATTACTGCGGCTGTCTGCAAACTCCTGTCCGACGGGTGTCTCAGCCAGGCATTTCCCAGTCACCAGGGTGGGAGGAATAACCGAGCCAGGGCCGGTGTAGAGAGCAGCCTTGTGGCCAACACCGAGTGCTGCCGTGCGGCCCGACGTCTGGGGCTCACCTCAGACCTCAACCATAAGGGATCTTTTAAAGCCTCTCACAGCTGGTCATGGATGGAGTCGTGGAGGGGAGCCCAGGGCTGTGGTTTCCAGGACAGTGTGGTGATGCTTTTGTGTAGGGATAAAATTACCAGAGGAATCTGGTGACTCTGGTTCTTCCGCTGGATGGCTGCACTTAACCACCTGCATGTGAGCCAGGAAAGTTTCTGTAAAGCTGGTCAGCCTGTTTGGTGTCTTGCAAGGGGCTGCATTTCCTTGCTCCTTCTCCAGTGGGTGTCCTGGGGTGAGCATGGAGTGTAACAGGCGTGCAGCCTGAACCAGGAGTGAAGGGTGCTCCGAGAGGATCAGCTGCTTTCAGGCTGAATAGTCCGTAGATTATTTCCACATCTGTGTTAGCTTTGGCTTGATCCCACAGATTTGCAGCAGCTGTTGGGAAGCGGAGCAGAGATCCCCTCTTTAAATGGATGATCAAATCCTTAGAGTGTGGAGTATGTTATTTCGATGTCATCCTCTTCACGGCAGGAAAAACAGCTTTTCAGAGTTGCTGAGGCAGCACTCTGCCCTGCTGCCTGAGCTGTCATCCTGTTAGCCTGCGGTCTCAGAGCAAGTTGTAATTTGCTTTCTGCATCCCACGCCCAGCCTGACACGGGATCCTTTGTGAGGTGTGTGGTTGTGCAGGTACCTGTACCGGGGATGCCTTTTTTCTCCTGGATACCTCTTCCTGCATGGGCCACAACCAGTGGGTGTAAGCTGACGGGACCAAGGAGAAGCTCGTCCTTTTTCCAGAACCTGCATATGTTCAAATCCCTGGCATTTTACCCTGAGAAAAACTAACCAGTTTGCCACAAGACAGGTTAGGTCATCCCCGGGTTCAGAGGCTTTAGGTGGAGATCAGATGTCCTTGCTGGAAGCAGCAGTTCAGGTGCAAAACAGTGGTGTAGTGTGGGAATCCCATAGTGAGCTGCCCTATTCAAAAAGCCTAGCTAAAATGAACCAGCCTCTTTCCTATCAAGGTCAGACCTGCAGTAAAAGGAGCCATCAGGCTTCCTTCAGAAGTGTCTGACAGGCTCTGGAAAGCCGAGTCTGGCTGAGGAGAGCTGGAGCAGGGGGAATGGTGGTGGATCCTGGCTCTGGTCCTGCAGCGCGTGCGTTTCTCATTCCCCATCAGCTTTTCTAGCGCACAGGAGAATCATCAAACCAAACTGCTCCCGCTTTAAACAGCACATTCCTGTACAGAATTAATACGGTTGGTGCGTCGAGACCACTAATTTCCAATTCAGGGCTTTTATAACTGGGCTTAAAATGGCAACCCAGTTCCAATTGTCGTGTTTGTTTGTTGGTGCTGTGTGATGGGTTTCAGTGATAACCCAGGCAGCAAATCTGTTGCAAATAGGGAGTGCTGCTCGGCATGAAACTTGTTTTGGTGTTACCTGTGCTGGTGGGTTGTATCTGGGAGCGGTGGCTGTTGCACAGGTGCAAGGTAAAACCTTTCAGTTTGGATTGCTTTTTCTTGATCATCCAAGGTGTGATTGAGTGTGACATGAAGTTCCTTGGGTTCAAGCCTCAGAGCCCGGTGATGGATGTGCTCTCCCAGCAGCAGCAGATGTCACATTGACCTCTTCTGATGCTTTTTGACCCTTCTGACACACACCTAGCTCTGTGCTTGGCTTGAGGTGTTTCTCCTGTGGACCCTCACTGATGAGTTAGAAGTGGCAGCCCCCCATTTTTTGGGGTCAGAGTGTCTGGATTGCAGATTGCCTGTGCCATGACTGGGAAGCCAAGACCAGTTGCCTGCAGTTTGGGTCCAGTGGGGCCTGATGGCTTACACATCCTGAGAAGACCCAGGACCAGTTGTTGGCAAGAGTTGCCATGTCTGCTGGACCCCGTAGACTGCCTGGAGCCAGCTGTGCCCCACTTGCTCCGGTGCTTTGAGCGGGCTTGGTTTGGTGTTATCCCCTTATCTGGGGTGCTCCAGCCCCATCCTGCTGAGCACTGTGAGTGGATGCAGCCTCTTGGCTCTGAAGTGCAGACCCTGCTGCTTCCCCAGCCAAGCAAAACTGCCAGGACCCGCCGTGATGCCCCAGGGGAGCTGCTTCTGTATACAAAGGACTTGGCAAAATGAAGTGTAATGTAAGCAACTATTTAAAGAGAGCGATCCGATTGCTAGTTGTAATTTCCTTATTGTTTGCAGCACCCTGTTAAATGCCTGTGATCCTTATAAAGGGCTTTTCCCCACCCTTTAAACTTCACAGAAGTGGGTTTTACCTTCTGTGGTTTGAACACCCTCATTGTGAGGGGGCTGGTTTGCACTGAGTACAATTTCTTTTTTTCTTTTCATGCCCAAGGCCATTTGGTTTGAGAATCCATTGTGAATGGGTTGGCTTGTCCCAGGAAATATGTCTGTTGGAAATGGAGGGCTGGTGGGTAGGACACAAAACATCACCTCCTTCTAGATCCTGGTAGATGGAGGTTGATAGTCTTCCTAGATCAGTGATAACACTTTCTCTCAGACCCAAGAGCATTTTGCTAACACCTCTTGAAAGCAGGCTGACACTGTCACTTATCCAGATACAACTTCTATGGAAAGGTGTTGGAAGAAAGATTTAATACAGTGACACTAAAACCTGAATGTGGATGTATTTCTCCCTCAGCTGGATCTCTGGTGAGGTCTGCACCTTACATCCCATTCCTGCCCTCGTGGCCTGGTCCCCAGATCATTCCCAGCTCGGGATATGGAATTGCATCTCTTTGCAAATCAGGGACAGGACAAATCAGTTGCAGAGTTGTGGCCTCTTCCTCTGGGAAAATGCCTGGGTGCAGTTTCTGTGTGAGATACTGATGGAAGCAGCAGGATGTTTTGTGATGGCTTCTCTGGCTCTCCTGCTGGCTGACACTGGTGGTCCCTTTCTGTTCTTCTCCCGTGGCTGGGTTTTATTTTCCAAACCAGAGCAAGTTGTAAGCGCACGGAGCCCGAGGGGCTTTGCAGAGCAGATGTTAGGGGAGGGTGGTGATTAATTTCCCTCCCCTCTGGCTCTTGGCTATGGTTTGGCTTTTTGTTTGAGTGTTTGATAACTCGCCACTGGGCTGTTGAGGTTGGGAACGCTTGGAGAAATGTAAGGCAACGTGGTGATGGCAGCAGCTCCTCTGTGCGTGGTGGGGACACCGGCTCCTGTGGCACGGCCAGCCCACACCTGCAGGCTGGGCTGTGCCAGCAGCTGTCGTCATCTTGTTCCTCCTCATCCCAATGAGCTTCTGTGCGTGAGTTAAGCCCCAAATTACTCTGTGCCAGAAGCACATGCTGAGAAATGTCAACCCAGGACTGTGTGATATCCAGAGCACTCAGTCACCGACCTTGTGCAGAGCTGAGCTCGCTGCAAAACGTAATGACCAGCAGACAGGACCATCCAGGCCGTTTTGGATGCCCAAAATGTGGCCATCAGGCTGCATGGCTTCTGCTTGTAGCCCTCGGGGACCATTGTGAAGCTGGCAGTGCAGGATAGATGAGCTGTGTGGCCCCCAGGCTAATGCCAAACCCATCAATCAGCTCCTGGGAACAAACCTGGGAAGCCCCAGTTGCAGAAGAATAATTTTTTTGTGTGTTGACCTTGTGTTGTTCAGCTTGGCTGTGTCTTGGCAGGGGTTGTTGGTTTGTTTAATCAGCACTGAAATGGGAGGGGAGGAAACAGCCAGGGAAGCATTACAAATTGCTTCAGAGCAGTGGCATTAAAAGTATTTGTGCTTAGCATGTCTTCTAAACAAAGACCTCAAAGCATGGCGAATATGATCCCCATTTTACTTGCAAAGAGGTAAATGCAGGAGGAGGGGAAGCTTCACCTGTGCTCACAGCCAGGTGTGAGACACATGTTGATCTCACTTGAGGTACCAAGGGGGTGGTGGTCATGGTGAGGGTCTCTGTGGGCGCTGGAGGTCCAGGCTGGCCCAGCAGCTCCTCCTCACCTTCCTTCACCCTCATTCCTGAAGCACCAGCTCTGTTTCTTTGCTCAGCTCTGACCTCTGTTCTAAAAGATGTCAATGCTCCAAAATCTTCCTCTTCACGCTGCCAAGTTTGCCTTTCTTATCTCCCCTCCCAACCTCTTTTACAGCTGAAGCTGTGGAACAAGTACAGAGTCTCCAACATTCCTTCCCTAATATTTATCGATGCCTCCACCGGGAAGGTGGTTTGCAGGAACGGCCTCCTGGTCATCCGAGATGACCCGGAAGGTAAGACTTGGAATCTCGTGTGCCATGGAAACATGAAGACACTTGCTGCCTTTTCATTTCAGTTCATTCTGAATGGCCTGGGGTGGGGAGGGAACAAAGAACTATTGTCATTAACTATTCAAAGCACTGTGCTATTTTCGGCAATAAATTTTCTGCGCCATTCCTGCCAGGTCTCGCGTTTTGGTTTTGCTTCCTGAAAAGAACAAAGAATTTCCCTCCAGGATTTTTATCTGGAGTGCTAATGAGGAAAGGGTTAGGCCAACTGAAGCATTAAGTTTGGATTTTTCCCTGATGGAGGCACACGGACAGAATGAGGGCCCAGACTTTCCATACCTTGGGAGCAAAATCCTTCCAGAACACTCAATGGGACTTCAGCACTGACATGACACTGTTAAACAAAGTGAATTTCCCATTACTTAGAAATGAAACAGAGAAATGCCACCGTTCTCCCATGCTGAGGTTTACTGTGCTGGGAGTTGATCCTAAATCCATCTTCTTCCAATTTGGAAAAACCAAAATGAGCAAAATGTGTGCCCTGACTCACAGTCCCTGCAGAGATCCATCACTCAACTGCTGTAGTTGTCCATCCACGCATATTACTGGCTCATTGTTTCTTCATGCAGCAAATACCGAGCGCGGTGACTGAGTCTTTGATTCAGTGGCAGGAGCTGTACAGTAAGAACATGTTGTGGCCTGAGCCATCTGTGATGTCTCCTCCTCTCTGGCTGAACACATGGATTGATTGCTCTGGGAGCTGGCAGCAGATGATTCAGAGCGTGTGTTTGTGTGTACACACGCAGCTTGCTTTGGGGTACAAAGGGTTAGTGTGAGATTATATATATATATGTATGTATAAACACACCATCTTGTACATATATATAGCAAAGGTTTTATAAATAGCAGAAATGCATGTATATACGTAAAAATACGTGGTTAGTGTCAGTATAAGGGACATAGTCTGACTGCATTCCTGAGCACGTACCACCTTGCCCTCTGTTGGTAAAATAAATGCTGTTGATAAGGAAAAAAATGCCTCATCAGGCACTAAAGCAGAGCAGGCTTTGTCAAGCCAAAGGTGCTGTGACTCAGGCTCAGGTGCAGCCTACCTGAGAGGAGGAGGTGACCCTGGCTGCAGTGCAGAGCTTGGGTCCCTCACCTTGGGGCAGGGATGACGTGGTGAGTTGCTCTGCAACCCCCATGGATGGGAATAAACCCCAGTGGGATTCCTTACATAGGATCCCCAGTATTGTTGGAGGAGGTGAGATGGTTGATTTAGTGGAACCTTCTGAGCCTGTAAAAGCTGCACATGCATGTTACTGTCTCGTGTCTTCTTTCCACCCCTACCCTGACCCCTCCCCAGGTCTGGAGTTTCCTTGGGGGCCAAAACCCTTCAGTGAAGTTGTTGCTGGGCCTCTGCTAAGGAACAACGGGCAGACACTGGACAGCAGTGCCCTGGAGGGCTCTCACATCGGGGTCTATTTCTCTGCGCACTGGGTGAGTTGTGGGTGCTGTGCAGAGCACTTGGAGTGGGCTCAGGGAGGGTGAAGACCCCAGGCTGGTTGGTGTTGAAGAGTTTTGAGATACTCTGGTCATTCAGCATTGCAGTGGCCTGTCATCCTCAGCTGGCCCTTCAGAAGGGGAACAGTGATCAGATTTTAAAATTGGGAGAGGTTTTGTTGGTAACTTATAGACCATGAGCCTTGGCCACGTTCAAAGCTGCTGCCTGGCACTCCAGCAAGGATGAGGGCACACATGTTCATGGTCACTGGGTCACCTGGGCCTGCTGGCTGTGGGTTTGGCCCTGAGGAGGAGACAATGTCCTTATCCATATGTTGTGTTTTGCAGTGCCCGCCGTGCCGAAGCCTCACGAGGGTCCTGGTTGAGTCCTACCGGAAAATCAAGGAGGCGGGCCAGAAGTTTGAGATCCTCTTTGTCAGTGCAGACAGGTGAGGCAGCACTAACACCCTGTGCAGGCACAGCTGGCTTGCCCCCAACCTGTGAGCATTGTTGGCTTGATCTGTGGTGGAAATTTGGTCTGGGGCAGAGCAGGTTGGCTCTGATGTCAGAAAGGCTGAGTCCTTTCCCTGTGCCCAGTGCTGAAGTGCAGAGGGGACTCAGCAAGAGCAGTGGTGGGATGTGGAGCCAGGTCTGTGTTTCACTTTGTGGCTCATGGCTCTGGGGTCTGAGGGATGCTCGAGCTGCTGCTGCCACCATGGGTTGGCATTCAGATGCTCCGGAGAGTTTGAAATATTTTATTGGCAAAAAACTCACCGTGGACCTCTTCTTGAGGGACTGGGGGTTTTGAATTTCCTCTGGCTCTCACCGAGTTTTGTCTTCCAGCAGCACTTACTGGTGGGCTTCGGTGGAAGGGATGAAGGGCTTTGCAGGCCAGGTTTTTAATGAGGAAAGAGCCTGGCAAGTGGAGGGGCTCTGCTCTGCATCCCATGCCCTGTTCCTCTTGCAACAGGTCAGAGGACTCCTTCAACCAGTACTTCAGTGAGATGCCCTGGGTGGCTGTGCCCTACGCCGACGAGGCCAGGCGGTCGCGCCTGAACCGACTCTATGGCATCCAAGGTAGGAAAGGCTGCACTGATCTCCTCTCTGCTCCTTTTGTTGAATATTTGTAATGTCTCCCCTTGTTTAACTAAACCAAGAAAACAGCAAAGCAAAGCACAGTGCCCCAGGCAGAGCCGCTTCATGTTTCTGCTCTCCACAAACTCACATTCCTACCACCTGCCAGGCAGGCTGTTAGTTGAAACAGGACTTCCATAAACAACCTAATTCTTCCTGGAAACTTGGAAGCTGTTTTTGGCTTGGATGTTTTTTGTCTAATTACTGATTTATTTATTTTTGCTTTTTCTTGAAGGTTCAAATTTCATTTTCTTGCTGTTTTATGTAATGCAAAGGCAGGCCGTCGTTCTGTGCAGGGGCTGAGGAGGATGGCATCTGGTTTATGTTAGTGACATGAATTACAGAAGAGAGAGTGTTTGATGTAAACCATGGCTTTGCTTTTACTGTACGTGCCAGGGCCAGAATTCCAGCAGCCCCAGCTGCTCGTAGGGGCAGGGAGAGACTCTGTCTGTCTGGGTGGCTTCAGAAGAGTCATGAAGATGATAAAAGCTCGCAGCAGCCCTCCTGGGGACTGGCACCTTGTTTCTGCAGGGGACAAGCTGCAGCACAGAGGTGTGTAAGGTGACTGGTCGCACAGGCTCGTGTATGGACATACAGTTTGTCCCTGTGGTTAAAGGGTCTTGCTGCAATGTGGCAGTTTCACATCCATTTCTGTGCAGTGTCAGTCAGGTGGGTGCGGACTGGCAGTGGTAATGTGGTCCCCAGGGAAGGGGGAGTGTTGCCAAAGGTGGCCAAGGGCTTGGGAACAGTTACAGGAGAAATAATCCCTCCTTAGGGTCCTCTCCGAGCACCCCTTCTGGCGTGAGCTCAGGTGCTGCTGCTCAGCTCTGTTCCCTGACCTTAAACCAAGAATAACCATTTGCCTGCTTTAAATAGCCATCATTTGGCTGCTTAATTGCCTTCCCATGAGGCAGGAGCTTTCCAAATTCATCCGTCTTCTCCCCGGCCCGTGCACAAACCTCTGCAGTGCTGGTTTCGGCTGAGAGCTGCAGGACTGCTGCCAGTTTCACTGGGACTTTCTGTAAATAAGGTGTCCAGACATGGATACTTGAGCACCAGGCATGCTGTATCCTGGGAAACAGTGACAACAGCTTTCCCTCTAACTCCAGCCTCTGGCTTCTTAAAGGTATCTCTCTTTGCTGTGTGCCCACCTGAAAACGTAAATATTGGCTGTTTTCCTGCACCCCAACCTCTTCCTCTGCACAGGGAGCTCCCATGTCACCTCTGAATGCCAGCTCCGTGCAGACTTTGGGGTTGCTTGTCTGTTTGCAGCTTCACACCAGCTGTAACAAAAGCTTCCTGCAAACAGAGCTGGATGTCGTGTGCTCCGCTCATCACCACGGGAGCTTATTCCACTAAAATGAAAAATCAGGTCTGTGGAATCTCACCCTCCTTTCCCCAAACGACTCTGATGCTGCCACAAACCTTCAAAGTTCCCTTTGGAGCTGCTCCCTTGCACCAGTGAGAGTGTGTAGCCCGTTCAGTGTCCAGGTTACCACCCTGGTGGTTGGGCTGTGAGCACAGCATGCACATGGGGAGCTTTTGTGCTGTTTTTTGAAGGCTGGGCACTGAAACAACAGAAGAGCTTGTCTTCCCTGTCTGCTTCAAGTTCCTGAGTGGTGGAAAGCAGCAAGAGAGTAAAATCTCGTGTTGTTTTAGTTGTGTGTTGGCCCCTACAGCATTCGAAAACTCAGTATAAAATGTAAGTTGAGTTATTGGCCTTTATTTGGGTTTACTTGAATGCCTCTATTCATAACTCACATGCAGTCAGAGGCTGTACCGCACCACCTCTAGTAAATTGCTTCTGGGTGCAGTTCTCAGGACTGTCCTGAGAAAGAGTCATGTCTTGTGTCCTGGCTGCTTAGAAATAATTCCCTGTTGTGTGGGCAGCTCCTGGTCTGTGCAGTCCTGCCTCTGGTGAAACCCCCTGGCCTCAGCTCTCCGTCCAATGGGATGAGAAGCGGTGATAAATTTTATGCTTGGTTAGGAATTGCCCCTTGTTCTGTATCTTATGAGATTCTCTTTGAGTTCCTTAATATTCCCCCTGGACTCCATAGTGCCTCTTTGGGATTTGCAATCCCTTCCAAAAACCGTTGTTTCTCCTCTGCGCCACGCTTTAGCCCAGACACCCACAGGTCACTCTCGCAGCCTGTGTGGTGGGAGCAGCCTGCAAGTCCCTGTTAGAGGAGACTCCTGGAGCTTTCTCCTGAAAAGATGAAAAAAGAGCAATAAAACTCACCACCCATCCTGTGTTTGGTGTGGTTGGTTCACGTAGATTGTGATTATGCACCCAGCAGACTTCATGCAGATGAGATTTCCGTGTCGGATATGGGGTTTAACATATAAATATGTAAATGTCTTGCCAGGTTCAGTAACAAACCATTTGGCCCCTGTGTTTTCATAAAATGCCGGCCCCGTGGGAGCCAAATCCATTTTCTAACGCATAAAATCCATCCGAGCCCGTCTATGCTAATTCCCATCCAGGCTTATACAATATTCATTGCAATTTCTGATCGCTGATTCTTCTCGATAAGTAAATTCTGGTGTTATGACTTCAGGCAATTACCAAAACCCCCAAAAGGCACTCAAATAACAAATAGCGGCTGGGATGAGCAGAGAGAGGGCTGGGGAGGAGGGGGGAAGTATTTGGGTTAGCAGGTATGAATGAGGTTAAAGACAGTTTCCCTGGTCCTGCAGGTCTGTATCCCCTGAAAAGAGGATGTGTTTCTTAGGGAAGTAGTCACAAAGGTCACCTGAAGGCTGATCCTATGGGATGCCACCCTGAGCCTGGTAAGGCCATGTCCTGACTCCAGGGACTTGGACAGGGATGTGAATTATCTTAAAAACGACCCTGTTTTCTGGTTCAGTTTTATATTTGCGGTTGGAGGTTTAGTGGCTGGGTATTTGGGAGGGGGAGGTGTCTGCATAATGCAAATCAGGTAAAATCTAAAGGAATGTTTTGAACAGTGCATGGAATCCTTGATAGCTGCAGAATCACAATGATCTGTGTCTAAACTGGACCCTTAATTCCCCCACATCAGCAGAGCTCATTTGACATCTCTGCCTGGTTGTGCTGTGTCGTTCAGGCTGACTGATGACCTGAACCGGAGTCTCCAGAATGTCCCTCATGTATAATGCATGGAAAAGCAGGCATTTGGGTTGGGAATCATAAATGGATAAAGATCCAAACCATGTGGGATGCTGAGTACTGTGTGCTTCTGGCATCAGTAGTACTTTGTGCCTGTTAAGGGCAGGGCCAGAGTGAGATTTCCCAATTCCTTCCTGTCTGTTTAACCCATCCCTGCCCTGGAGCTATAATAATGAGCAGGTAATGAATAAGCCTTTTTGTGGTACAAAATGGTTTTCTTGGCATACCCTTAGGGTCTGCAAGCCCAGCCATTGGGTGGGTTCCTGCACTGCTGCTTAGCACCAGCCCAGTGCTGTGCTCACGGCCCCAGCACAGCAGCAGGAATGCCGGGCTGGAATGACGGGAATGCGGCTGCTGGCCCCGGACCTGCAGGCAGGCTGGGACATACAGATGGCCTTGTATTTCCTAGAGAAATACCTAAAATTCAGACGGCTTGTGAGTAACTCACTGTTGTACAAACATGGGAGCACAGAAGCCTGGGGGGGGCAAGGATGCTTAGTGCCCAGAGAATGGCTCTGCGGGGTACTCCTGAGGAATGAGCTTTAAAATGAACCTTTGGGTGAGGGCAGGAGGATTTGAGTTGTCTCAGTTTGCTGGTTGTGGTTTGGGGGATGTTGCTGGTGAAGGAGATGCTGGATAGGGAGCAGGTCGAAGCCCAGGTGATGAGCAGCGAACAGCAGCACCTGACACTGACTCTGGTCACTTCACGTGTCCTTTGGGGCCTGATCCCAAACTCTCCCTTCTTCCTTCCTGGTGGAATGTTTCTTTGTCTGCCTGATGACAGAGGAACGATGTGCTTTCCAGATGAAGTCACCACTATGAGCCGCTCCTGTTGACCTGCCTGTGACTGTTTTGTGGCCGGAAAGCTGGTGCCTTATCAGATGGGATGGTCACCAGTTGGTGTCCACCCTGCCCCACTGCCAGCTCCCATATAAAAGCTCCTCCTTTATGACAGGGCTTTCCAGCCCCATAGCTCAGAGCAAAGGGCTGCTTTTTCCCAAGGGTCAGAACATAATTGGATGTCCCCCGCGCCCCATCCTGCCCAGTGCCACAGTCCTGTAGACCCTGGACATCTCTGCTGTGGACATGGCTGGGCCGTCAGTGCCGAGTGCTGGAGGGCTGTGGGGATTCGTGGACGAGTCTGTAGCTGCTAAAATGTGTAGTATTCATTCTGGGAAGGGACACACCCTGCTTCCTGGCCGCTGCTGTCTGTGATCCACGTGTGTCCCTGCGAACCAGGACCAGGCTCTTCCAGCAGCAGCTGCGTCTCGGCACTGGGATGGGAGTGAACAGGTGGCACTTCTGCCTGGCACTGTGTGAGAGGGAGCCTGGGAGGAGGGTCCCCGTGTGGTACGGTGGGGTTTGCATCCAGGAGCACCAGACGTCAGTGACCCCTGCCTGCACTTGGACAGGGAGAGGCAGGCAGTGCCAGAGCCTGTCTCTCTGCTTCCTGCTCTGGCTCCTGAATTGCAGTGCTCTGCTAGGACGGAAACAGGATCCAGGGAGCGCAATCCCCACACCGTCAGCTGTGGAGAGGCAGCAGCTCGTTGGGCTCCTGCCACAGCCGGAGGCGATAGGAAAAGGCCTTTCTCCCCACGCCCTGTTGCTGGCTGGTTCACGCTCTGGCTGATCCCCCCCTGTTTTTTTCCATCGCAGGCATCCCGACCCTCATCGTCCTGGACTCCAAGGGAGACGTGATCACGCGGCAGGGGCGGGTGGAGGTGCTGAACGACATTGAGTGCCGCGAGTTCCCCTGGCACCCCAAGCCCGTGCTGGAGCTGACGGACTCCAACGCTGTACAGCTGAATGAGGGCCCCTGCCTCGTTCTCTTTGTAGGTATGGAGCTGTGACAGCAGAGCCTGTGCTCGGGAAGGGGGCTGGGCTACCTGCCAGCTCAGCTGTGGGGCTGAGAACCTGCCTCTGGTGGTGACAGTACCCATGGGAAGGGACATCAGCCCATTTCCATCTTCAGGAGCAGTGCTCACGTGTCTGGAGAGGCCACAAGGGAGAGAGCTCCCTGTGGAAGCCCCTCAGGACAGACACAGCCATGGGCTGTTGCAGCTCACGGGTTTCCCGGAGCCTGCTGTGCCCGTGGATCTCCCACAGCTCCCATGCACCGACCCGAAGGATGTGATGAAGCAGGGTTGGCAGCGCAGAGAAGCTGTCATGTCAAAGGTGCAGTGATGGCTGTGAACAGGAATGCTGATGAGGTGTTGGGGGGTGCCAGAAATACACTGTCACAGCTGGTGGTGGTGGAGATGGGAAAAGCCTTTCTGGAGCAGGGACTTCAGGCACACGTGACATTCCAGAGGAGGCAGAGGAAGTGTCTCTGGGAGGGATTATAGCTCTCTGCTGGAAACCACAGCTAGGAGCTTGAGTCCTTGTGCAGCACAGGGCTGTGACAGAGGAGCCTTTCTCATGCTCTCTGGTCCTTGATTCCACCTGTGGGGCAGTGGCTACAGGACAGGGCAGGCTTTTCCCCAAACTCCCTGTCCCTATTCCACTGCTAACCCACATGTGAAGTTAGAAACTGGCCTAGAGCTCATCTGAAGCACAGATGGCTCTTTCCTCATCACTTCCCTGCTAGCAGCGGACAGGTAAATCGGGCAAGGGCATGGCTGGGATGAGCTGTGCTGCAGGCTGAGCCCCAGGTGGGCAGCAGAGGGGTGCACACAGCATGCCCTTCAGTGCTCTGTGGTGCTGTGGTGGGGGCTTGCTGAAGAAGCCCCCCTTGCCCTGAGCCTCCTGGTGGTGTGCAGGGGCCTGGCCCAGGGCAGGGCTCGTGTCCTGCTTCCTCGCATGCCCTTTGTGAGCAGCACACCCTTCTCTGCAGCGCTGGTAACATGGCCCTCGCTCCTTTCCTTCTTCCCTTTCAGATTTCCTTTTGACCCCGGTTATTTATTCAGCAGAGCCCAGCAGGGGATGTGAGCACAGAGCCAAAAATCCTCTCCTCACGCGGGAAGGACTGGCTGGCCACGCCAAGCCTGATGGATTGGGGCTGGCGCTGCAGGCCTCTGGAAAGTGTTATTTTTATCTTGCTCTGAGCAAAGTTTTTCTATCACCTTGCTGCAAACAGCTCATCAGGAGAGCAGCTGGGGCTCTCCCTCAGCGCTTTTGGGGATGGATGGTCTTGGTGAAGTCTGCCAGCAATGTGCTGGGGCAGAGATGCAGCTGGTGCTGCATCAAGGCAGGCACTGGGGATGGGGGCTCCTGGCCAGCCCGTGTCCTGCTGAGGGGGTCTCCCAGCAGTCCAGTGATTGTGCTGCACAGGCAGCAACACCCCCAGGAGAAGGCAGGCTTAGCAAGTGCTGGTGGTGAATAAATCCTGTCCAATCTATATCCTTCCCTGGAGAGGTTAGGGCTGGGTTAGCCAGAGTGTGCAGGGCTGCCTGGAGTGCCGCCAGCAGCCGATGTTTGTAGAAAAATCAATCCCTGCAGACACCCCTCAACTCCACGTATTTATCACTGCCATGGAGAACTGACCCTGAAATCCAGTGTGCAGTGTCTCTGGAATCTCCTGCTTTGCTTGGAGAAGCCAGAGAGGACAGAGATGTGTGGAGCCAAGGGCAGAGAGTGTTCTGGGCATGGACATTGCCCATCCCCGCGAGGGGCTGGATCTGTTTTGTTGGGTGGTCACATCAGGGACCACGAGAGCTGCGCGCGACCAGGAGACAAGGGGCCTCTCATCTACCTTCTTCCCTTTTGTTTTTTTTTTTAATGCTAAAAGTTGTCCCCGAATTGGAATCATTTAATCTCGGTGCTGCTCAAGGACGCAGACTCTCCTCTCTCCAGCTTACTATTTGAACTTCAGTGGTGGCTGGCGTTTGATTGATGTTGCCACCTCTTTCTACTCTACCTCTGTCAAATCAAAGCTGCCTTCACAGTGCTGCTGCCGCGGAGACTCGAGCAGCAGAGCTGCCGATCAGCCATCCCGAGGCAGAGGGATGCTGGGTGGCGGGCAGGGGTGCCAGGCAGCCTCAGATCAGCGCCTTCCTTTGGTCTTCAAAACATGCCAGCCCTGCAAAAGCAGCTTTTTTTTTGCGCCTGTTTGTCCCTCTGCATCCGCAACAGCACCAGGGAGTAAGCAGTGAAGTATTCGGGGAGCAGGAGTTGCTCTTCTGTTACGTGTTTCCCTGTGTCACATGAAAAGCGTGTCTCAGCTGCTCCCTAATTGCTACAGAGCTGTGTGTCTTTGAAGTTGGTGCTGGGCATCCGGGCCTCCCGTTTCCTGCGCGGTGGTGCTGTGGGATAGAGCTGCCAGCGCCCGGCCGGTTTGCATCCGTTTGATCCTAACCTCCTTTTTGCCTTGCCTCTTTCGTTTTGTCTGCCCACCCCTGTGCCCTGCAGATTCAGAGGATGATGGAGAGTCAGAGGCAGCGAAACAACTGATTCAGCCCATAGCTGAAAAAATCATAGCCAAGTACAAAGCCAAAGATGAGGAGGCGCCGTTACTCTTCTTCGTGGCGGGTGAGGTAAGTGAGAGCAGAGGGCAGGGCTGTGTCCTGCTGGGTAGGAGGACTGTGAGCTGGGTTGGGGACTGCTGTTGCCATTGTTCAGGTGGGTAAAGTGAGGCAGGGAGCTACTGCAGCTACTCAGGGATGACAGAGAAAAAACAGACTTGAGGTCTGTCTCAGTCTCTGCTCTCCGTGCTGGATATTTCTTCTGGCAAAGGAGTCCCAGGTGTGTTTGCTCAGAGATGGGAAAAGCCTGACAGCAGGTGAGGGAGGTGCTGAGGATGGGCAGAGTGGGGCTGTAGGATGTGGGAGGGAGTGGAGCCACCACGGTGGGGCTTCCAGCCTCATGCTGTGCTACCTGCTGGCCCCTCGAGGCCTGAGGCTGCACAGGCAGGAAAGTGGCTGGGCTGGGGGAGAGGAGCAGGGTTTGGGTTTCATCTTGGCCCAGCCCATGAAACAAGGGCTGATTCCTGAGCTGGCCATGCTGTTCTTGGCTGGGGTGGTATTTGGAGCATGTGCAGGCTGCGGTGCTCGGGAGTCAAAGATCTGCGGGAGAGAATGGAAATGGCAAAATAGGGCTTCTGCCTTCCCTTTCCCCTGTGCAGGCACTTTGCCCTGCTGCAGCCTGGCAAACGAGGAGGGTTTTGTGTAAGGGTCAGGAAGGCTCCCAGTACCCCCAGGCCTGCAGTTCCTCTCCCACGTTGCTGCTCAGGCCCTGGGCAGGTGGCAGCGGCTGCGCCTGCTTCGTCCCTCCACGCCCACGTCACAGCCGCAGTGTGCCGTGAGCGGGGCCCTCTGGAGCCGCCCTGCGACAGAAGGGTCCCCACTGCCACACCCTGGCCCCCCCGGCCAGGAGAGCCCCCACCACCGCCTCCCACAGCCCCGTCGGCCCCTCCGCGCAGGCGCTCCCACTCCCACCGCTGTAACGGGTCTGTGAGCGTCCCAACCCAGCCCCGCACCCTTGAATAAGTCCCTTGTTGGAAAGGCTATTTTTGGGAGGGTCCAGGACCTTCCCCCTCCTCCCCCAGAGCCTGCAAAGCATTTTCCTCCTGCTCGCCGGCTGTAGCTGAAACATTGCTGCTATTCATCCAGCTCCCGAGGTCCCTGTGGCGGCCGGGACGAAGAATGGGGAGCGTCCGGCACGTCCCATTCATCCGTCACCTCAATAGCCGGGAGCTCTGGCCCCGGGTCTCCGCTGGCCCCCACGCACAAAGCAGCCCGGCCATGGACGGAGCTGGCGCCTCCCATTCCTCTCCCAGCACCGTCTGGACCGATTTTGCATTGATTAAAAATGTTCCTTGGTCCCTTTGCGGCAATCGGATAAAGGACGAGGCGTCCCAGCGGCTTCCCGACACCTGGGGTGGGAGGCGAGTGCCGAGGCGATGGGCCCAGCCCTGCTCGCCCTTCCAGCCACGTGGTCCGGCTGCGCCAGAAACCCCTGCAAAGGAAGGGGAGGCGCGACCAGAGTCCCCCTGCGCTGCTGCCACGCGCTGCAGAGCCCCGGCCGCCAACCAGGTGCATGGATTCTCTTACTGCCTCTGGAAAGGGGTGCGGAGGAACGCCCTGTTTCGGATGCGGTGCATCGTGGGCTTGGCCGGGAGCGGGAGATGAATCGCCCCAGCACCGGCTTTCATGCTGCACAGCCTTGGCAGAGATACTGTTCCCTCTGCCCAGAGCTGTGCTGTGCCTGGCTGAGGGGAGGGCAGCCTGATCCCCCTGTAAGCAGCCTGCTGCTCTCGTGCGTGCCCAGACACTGGAACATGCTGGTGGGGTCGTGGTGTTGACTCACGTCCCATTCCTGTTCTCTGCTTTGCTACAGATGTGCTCCTGGATGCCTTTGGTGTCCACTCCCTGTGAGCAATGAGGCCGTGGCTGTGCTGGCACAGGGGGCTGGCAGTTCCCACATTCAGCACCTGTTCCCAGCTCCTTGAGCTGTGGATGCCCCAGAAGCTCCAGGATCAGTCGGAGTATGCTGGGAGCAGTGCACTGCATGGACAGTGTTGGAGCCTGGGATAAATCAGCCTGGTTTGGTTTTGACACAGACCACAGGCAGGGCAGGCAGCAAGGCAGGTGCTGCTACACTTGTGGTCCTACAGTGCTGGTGCAGAGCTCAATCCCTTGTGGGCTGGACCATGCTGTGGAAGGAGCAAACTGCTCCTGGTGTCCTGGCTTTGTTGATGACTCTCCCTCTCCTTTTGGCCTCCAGGACGACATGACCGACTCCCTGCGGGATTACACCAACCTGCCTGAGGCTGCACCCCTGCTCACCATCCTGGACATGTCAGCCCGGGCCAAGTATGTGATGGATGTGGAGGAGATCACGCCCGAAATCGTGGAAGCTTTTGTCAGCGACTTTCTAGCAGACAAGCTAAAACCCGAGCCCATCTAAGGGGGCTTCTGCGCCAACAGACATTATTTAAAACTAGGTCTCTCTTCCGCCGCTTGTGGATTCTCCAGCGTGTCCTCACGCCCGACCCAGTATCCAACCTTCTTGTGGTGCCTTGTTTTACGCAGTGAATCCTTCTCCTAAGCAAACTCCTTGAGATGCACTTTCAGCAGGGAGTTGTTGGCGTTTGGAGACTTCGCTTGTGCTTCATGGTGATATATTCTCTAATAACCAGGCCAGAACTGTTACTGTATCGTTACTTTATACACGGCACTAGCTAGCAGGCAAATCTCCTTGCATGGTGTTCTTCCCAACATATGCATCAGGCAGTGGATGGGGTTCATGGGGCTCTTTCCTTCTCCTCCTCTGCCTTTCCTTTCTTACCACCCCTGCTGACTAAATGACTTCCAGGAAGCAATAAGGAAACTGTCCCCTTTGCCCCTGGCTGGTCCTTCTCTTCCACGCAAGTGCCCTGACGAGGCCAAGACTAAGTCTTAACTGCTGACAACCTCTGAAAGACCACAGCACAGCCAAGCTCTTCCTCCTGGGGGTGAGACCTTTCTGGTTGGGTTTCCCACCTCCCACTCCAAGCACCGACAGCCTTAGGCAGCGCTGGCTGTGCATGTCAGGGTCCATCTGCCCGCAGTGGGTGGGTAATCCCTCTTTCCTTCCCTCTCTGAGGCAGGAGGAGGATCACCACCGGGCTGCCCTCACCTCTTGTCTCTCCCTTGTGCTCCCCCTGTTCCCTCTCTCTGGTATGAATTGTCTTCTCCCCTCTGTGTTAGTTGATTGAGCTGTTTTTCGTAGGTGTGTCCCAAACTCAACGTTAATGGTGCTGTTCTTTAAAAAATAACCAAAAAAAAAAAAGAGAAAAAAAACTACGGGGGAAAAAAAAAAAAGTCTCTCCCTAACCCAAGCAGCACAGCCGAGCCCCCTGAAAAGTGACATTGTAAAAACTGTACATGGTGATTGGAACTTTGTAATAAAACTGTTACTATGACCTCGTCCCTGGAGGTGCCAATTGCTGCATCCAGCTGTTGCGGGAGAGGGAGAGCCTGTGCTTGGGAACAGGAGCGAGCCCCCAGCCAGACCCCAAGGGTAGGTGTCAGTGGCAGCAGCTCCCAGCACTGTGGGGGCTGAACTGGTATTGTGTGTTCCCCCCATGGGCTCACACAGCCCTTGCCTGTGCCTGGTTTTTTGGGGACAGGGTGTGTTGGTGCTCCCCAGGAGGGAGGGAGCCTTTTGGCAGCTGGTGAGGTGCTCCCAGCCTGATGTCCCACGCCTGAATAGCACGTGTTTTGCAAGCCACTGCTTTTCCCTTTCAGCTCATTAGTCAGCCATGGCAGGATTATGGCCTCCCCTTTTATCCTGCTGCAGCTTCCCACCCTGCCAGGAGCTGGGAACAGCCGCCAGCTCGGCCCATATAAATCGCCCTGTGTTTTGCACGTTTCAGAGGTTCTCATGTTGAGCTGTGATGAACTGCCTGGTGAGCAGTTCAAGGAGCAGCCCCCCACCTCCTGGCAGCAGTGCAGGTGGGACAGCTGGAGCTCACACACCCCACACCCCGCCAGCCCGGCACGTGGCAAGCACCCATGGCAAGGTCGGAGTGCTCGTTAGAGCACAGGGTTTGGGTGAGCACAGGCATGACCCATTCAGGCGGCAGAAATTTGGCCTTTCTGACCCCAAAACGGCAAGCAGCAGCCAGGCTGGGAAGGACCGGGGCAGCGCAGATGCTGCTGTAGCAGCTATGCGCTGACTCCGCCCTGAGGTATCCGAGGCCTCCCAGGATCTGCTGGCTGAGAAGGGCCCGGCAGCAGGGAGCCAGCTGAGGCAAGGGGAGGGCTCCCACTCGGCCTTTCCCTTCTCACGAGCATCACCCTGCGGTTGCCGCACCCACCGGGAGCCACACACTCATCCCAGCAACTGCTCCAGCACTGCCAGAGCCTTAAACACTCAATTACTGCAAACCAAACAGCCCGAGCTGCTCTTTTATTAAATCTAAGGGAACCAAAGGGAAGAGAGGTGCTCCTTAAGCACCCAACCTGCAGCAGTTCAGCCCGCTACAGGGACCTTCTGCCTGTCATCCTCCTGCTTGTGCCTCCGCAGCAGCTGCCTCTTCCCCTCGAACAGCACGATGGCAGCAGCAATAGCAGCATTCAAGCTGTCCACACCGGGCACCACGGGAACGACCAGCCTCTTGCCCCCGGTGCTGGCTGCGAGGTGCAGCGCGTCCGCGCTCAGGCCGTGGGTCTCCCCGCCGATCACCACGGCCGCTGGAGTCCGCACCCAGTCCTCATAGTAACACTGCGTGGCCAGCTCTGGGATATCTGCTGCCTCCTCCTCATCCTCGTGCTCAGGAGCGGCCTCGGGTCTGGATTTTGCAGGAGGTTTTGTGTTGCCAGGAGCAGAGCCAGCCCGGCCAGCCCCTCTCAGCACCGACGTGGTCTTGGCCTGAGCTCCTGGGTCTTTGTTGTCGGCCACGCAGACCTGGGTGCCGGCAGGAAGGTTGCTGGGAACAGATTCCCAGTCCAGGTTGGCGACGATGGGCAGTCGGAAGTGAGCCCCCATGCCTGCACGGAGCACCTTTGGCTCCCACGGATCCACACAGCCTGGGAAGGAACGGGGAAAAACAGTGACAGTGCAGGGACTCCCACAGAGATGGGACACAGGAGCTGCTGGTTCCCACAGCGGATCATGTCTGTGCCAGGCACTCCTTACAAACTTGGGGACATCGCCAAGCACCTCATCCCCTGCCTCACCCCCAAAATTACTCAGACTAAACTCTTCTCTTACCTTTGGTGATCAGCACTTTCTCACAGCCTGCTCCTGCTGCGGATCTCAGAATAGTGCCCAGGTTTCCCGGATCTCGGATATTGTCACAGATGAGGAGCAATGGCAAGGAGTTGGTGAGCTGAGCGGCAGGGTAAGACATCTTGGCGTGGTCAGGCTTGGAAAAAATGCCTGAGGAGACAAAATGTGACAGGTTTCTGATTGACCCACCCCAAGGACAGGGCTGGCTCTGAGTTAGTTGGCCCAAACCCCTCTAAAGATATGCTGGAGCAAGCACTAGGAAAAGCACCACCTAAAAGAAGTTTGAGAAAAGTTTGTCACTTTACAAGGAGAAGCATTTCCCAGCATCGTGCTATTAAAAATGAGTGTTAGCACCTTGAGTGTGCTCCAGGAGCCACATTCAGTTATCAAAACAGGCCAAATAAAAGGGAATTCTCCCAAATATAGCGCTCTTGACACACCATCTAGGGAAAGGTTATAGAGAGTCATGATCCTGAGTATGAAATAAGCTTTCCCTTTGAGAGCAGCATTGTGTCTGTTCCCAAGGTAACTTACCTAGGAGCCCCTGAGGAGTTACGAGGTCAGACCAGATCTTAATGTCTTCAAATTTCACCTTAATCAAGCTGGCTCGTTTTATCTCTGCCTCAGGCAGCTCCTTCAGGTGCCCTACAGTGCTGAAGAAGAGCGTCTGCGGCACAGCTCCTGCCTCCAGTGCATCCTTGATCAGCCGGTGACCCTCCAGCAGGACCTTCCCGTGATTATCCCGAAATTTCTTTGACTTGGCGATAGTCACCACTTTTCTGTGGGGAAGTTAATCAGAGAGAATAGAATGGCTATGACGCTGACAACACCTTCAGTCTGACCTTTGCCAGCCCTCCAGAGCTTCACTGGGAAGTCGCAAAGATGATCAGAGGGGTGGAGAACCTCTCCTAGGAGGAAAGGCTGAGAGTTGGGACTATTCAGCCTGGAGGAGAAGACCCTGGGCTGACCTTAGAGCACCTTTCAGTCCCTGAAGGGGCTCCAACGGAGCTGGAGAGGGACTTGGACAAGGGATGGACAGGACAAGGGGAATGGCTTCCCACTGCCAGAGGGCAGGGTTAGACGGGATATTAGGATGAATCCCTTCCCTGTGAGGGTGGGGAGGCCCTGGCACAGGTTGCCCAGAGAAGCTGTGGCTGCCCCATCCCTGGAAGTGTCCAAGGCCAGGTTGGACGGGGCTTGGAGCAGCCTGGGATCGTGGGAGGTGTCCCTGCCCATGGCAGGGGGCGGAACGAGGTGGAATGGTTTGGGTTGGAAGGACCTTAAAGGCTATGAACCTGGGGGTTCTGTGAAGCCCCCCCAGGTACCTTCAGACCGCCTGTAACAGGCCGTGGGTGTCAGTCTCCCCCCGCCGGAGCTCCCAGGGTCGGAATTCCCCTCCCATCCCGCAGGCGCGGGTTCCCAGGGGAGGGGGATCAGCTCACCCCAGCCTGCGGTCGCCGGGCGCCGCCTTCTCGTACCACAGCCCCGGCCCGGCCGCGCTCCGCTCCACCGCGGGCGGCGGCGGCCGCTCCCGGCGGGGTCCCGGCGGTGCCTCGGCCGG
>VZRE01006111.1:85876-100706 GCA_013396775.1 Cephalopterus ornatus
AGGGGGATAGGCAGTAGGAAAGGGGGACGGGAAGGGGAAAGGGGACGGGGTATGGGAAAGGGGGATAGACAAGGGGAAAAGAGGATGGGGAGGTGGAAGGGGGGACAGGCAATAGGAAAGGGGGACGGGGAAGGGGAAAGGGGGATGGGGAAGAGGAAAGGAGGACGGAGGAGGGGAAAGCGGGACAGGGAATAGGAAAGGGACATGGGGTTCACGTTGTCCCCATGCTGACCGCTTTCTCTCCCAATTCCAAAGGTGCTGAGGCACGAGGAGTTCGAGGAGGGCTGCAAGGCCAGTTGCAACGGGTGAGTGCCCCGGGTCCCTTGTTTTCATAAAACACTTGCCAGCCATGTACTGCTCTAGTAAAATAAAGGTTGGGTTGATTTATTGTGCTGTTTTGTTGTTGTTTTTTGTTTGTTCTTTTTTTTTAATTACTTCCCTTGGAACCAACAGAGACCCCCTTTTTGTGTAGATATAATGCTTACATTGAACACAAATATTGCTGAATTACACCCCCAGACCGATGCTCAGCTTTATTAAATTATTTCTAAACTTACCAAGGATTACATTACGTTGTTTTTTTTTTTCATGGGCATGGGGCTTAACTAAGGTCTTGAGTTAAAAGTCCCTCCTGGTAGCCCCAAAGGCTCTTGAAAAAGACATAAGAATGGAAGAAAGAAGAAATAAGGATGTGTTTCTTTCTAAAAGGAAAGGAATCTTCTAGCCTGGTGCCTTTTCCGCCTTAGCAATAAAGAAGTACTGATGTAATTCCAGCTAACGAGCAGCCCATGCTCTCAAATCGTGAGTTGTTAAAGAGGTAGAATTGCTTTTGCCACGTGGTCGTGAGTAACAGCCCAGGGTCAAAACTGCCCTTTTTTCACTCTAGAAATGCAATTCTTCCTTGAAACGCCAACGTTTGCAGTTCACGTTGGTTACTTTTAATGCTCCTGACAATTAAATTATGGATATTGCAGCCCTTACGATGGAAAATGGAGCAAAACGATGGTGGGCTACGGGCCAGAGGACAATCACTTTGTTGCAGAACTGACTTACAATTATGGCATTGGAGAATATCGCCTGGGCAATGACTTTCTGGTAAGTGCCACTCCTAGCAGCAAAATCTCCTGATGATAAGCTTATTTACTTCAAAGATTAGGAGTTTCTTTGTCGTATAGGTTGTACCAGCTGCTTTTTTATGCTGTTTGGTCCCTTAAACGTTTTATTCTTGCTTTTGTGGCTGTCTCCAAGTTGGAAGAGCAGTAACTAGGGCAGATTTGTGCTCACTTATGGTCCGGGAAACACTTCCTTGAGCTCTGCCTCTGCTGTGTTTGTAGGGCAGCTGGTGTTTGCTGCCAGATCCAGCTTGGAATGGTGAGCTAAGAAGGATCTTGCTGTAGGAAAGCACAGTTATTTATTATTAATCGTGGGGTTTTTGTGACTTACCTACTGACGGCAGAGGGAGATCTCCTGTTCCATCTGTGAGAACACAGGATGTCTTTGCATTCCCCCGCTGTGAATCTTGTGTGTCTCTGCTGTGTCCTCACCAGGGCATCACACTGGTGTCCAGCCAGGCCGTGAGCAATGCCAGGAAGATGGGGTGGCCCCTCAGAGAAGTCGCCACTGGTGTCTTTGAAACCGAAGCTCCAGGAGGATACAAGTTCTACTTGGAAGACAAGGAGAAGCTCAAGCAAGGTGAAACATTTACCCTTCACTCTTACTGATGTTCAAGAGGGATTTGCCACTGGGATGTCAGAATGGGCTGTGTGTGTTTGCCTTGATGGCGTTTTATGAAACAGAGCGGGATTTTATTGTTTCTTTGTTACTTCTCACGAGTGTAAAACTGTGCCTTTAAAACCAGGGTGTATTCGTAACTAATTCCCAGTTATTGCAATCCTCAAGATCCCGTGCTGAAGGTAACCCTGGGGGTCTCAAATCTGCAGAAGTCTATTAGCTACTGGTCTGGTTTGCTTGGGATGAAAATATACGAGAAGGATGAGGAGAAGCAAAGGGCTTTGCTGGGCTACGCGGATAACCAGGTCAGTCCTTGGAAAACTCATCCTGCAAACTTCTTTCATGGGAACAGAATCTTAAAAGCAAAAAAAGCCTCTTAGTTAAAGCGTCTGTGTGCTTAATTCTGAGCGTTTTAATTGAAGCCTGTGTATGCACTCAGCCACATTTTTATGAAAAAGGAAAAGCTGTGGTTTGCTCTGGTAATTCTGGCTGGTTGGGAGACGTGTGAGTGGGGAATTCTGAAATCATCCACATCCTGGAGAAAAAGGTGGAGTGAATGCAGCACGGAGAGCAGTGTCCCTACAAGCCAGGCTTGCTTCCTCCCTGTTTCAGTGCAAGCTGGAGCTGAAGGCTGTTGGAGGAGCGGTGGATCACGGGACTGCGTTTGGAAGGATCGCCTTCTCCTGTGCCAAGGAAGAGGTAACACTCACATTTCCCTTTTCCCCTTTCCTTACCCGGAGCTGGGCAAGTCACCTTCTAGCGTTGACAAAATATCCCATGTGTGAACAAAATAATACCCGAGCAGATGGTTTATCTCTTCTTGCGGTGGGAATACGAGGTTGGTTTTTGCTTGCTTTCTGTTTAAGTTGCCGAGCATTGAAGCGCTGATGAAGAAGGAGAATCACAAAATTCTGACGCCCCTGGTGAGCTTGGACACGCCTGGCAAAGCCACAGTGCAAGTGATTATTTTGGCTGATCCTGTGAGTAACGTTGGAAATAAGGATTAAATTCGGTTTAAATTCCTCTCTGCCTTTTATCCAGCTGACCTGCTCTTAAACTTGGTTTAGGATGGCCACGAAATATGTTTTGTGGGAGATGAAGCCTTTAGAGACCTGTCCAAGGTGGACCCTGACGGTGACAAGCTGTTGGATGATGTAAGTAATTCTGCCTGCACATTCGTTTTCTTCCTGATTATAGATAGCTGTAGAATCTTCATTTTCATCCCACATCGAGTTTTTCCAAGAAGCAAATTGCCCAGGCTTAGTAAGGAAAATAAATCAGTTTTTAAAGCTCACTTATAGTGCCTTGTGTGGAGTTTTCCAGCCTCGCTCTCTGGGCAGCTGGGCGATGGTGTTTCTCGCTGGACACATCAACGACACTTTGATGTAAATTACTGCAAAAAGTGATTTTTGAGCTTCGGTAGCATCAGTAAAGCTGTACATCCCCTGGAGGCAGAGGGACATTCCCTGGGGTGGAGCGTGAGCCCTGTGGGAAGGCTCTGTCCAAACTGTCCTGGTTTGCTCATGTATTAACCAATCATTATTTATTTGCTGTGCCAGAGAACATTGGTTTTCAGTGTCTGTTCTCCTTACTAGTAGCTAAAAAAAAAATAATTTATCCGTCAAAAACAGCTTTCCCTCTGCTCTGAGCCCGTTCACACTTGTCTTTGTGCAGGCCATGGCTGCGGACAACAGTGACCAGTGGTTTGCTGCACATAAAATGAAGAAGGTTTCAGCTTAGCTGGAGGAAAGGACTGGGCGGCTCCTTCGTGCCTTGGGTTTCATCCAGGAAAAACGCCAATCCCGTGGAATGTGTTGCTCTGCTCTCCCAATCTGAGGGTGCTGGTTGATCGGTTGGTTTGACTTAAGCTGATGTCTGTGATTTGCTGCTCTCTCTCTCCTTTCAAGTGAATGACGTGTTCTCCTTCCGAAAAATCAGGCTGTGCATCGAGGAGCAGGCTGAGCACGTGGCCTCAAGTCCAGGGGTTATCGGTTAAGAAAAACCTCACATTTCCTGTGTTGCTGGTACGCTTGAAAAAAGTGATTGATAGCTGCGTTATAATACCTGATTTCCTGATGAATTTGCTTCAGCTGTCCTGGAATTGCAGCTCAGGGAAGAGATTTTCTGTGGCTGTGGGTGCTGCGGATGTCCTGCTCCGCTGGCAGAACGTGGGGCTGTGTGTGGAGAACTGGAGCTGTCGGAATGTTTATTGGGAACAAAGACGTGATCTTGCCAAACCCTGCGAGTATTCTAGTCCTTTTTTTTTTTCGTTCCGGGCCGCTTCCCCGAGCTTCCGAGGTGAAACGTTCACTTGAGAAGCCCGTGGTGTGTTTCTCGCTGGGATCCTGGTGTTGGTGTGGTGGTTTCCACCCCTTCCCAAGGAGCCTGCCACATTCCAGGGGGGAGCCGAGGCCGGGCTTTGGGGTGTGCTGTGCTGTCTGCTGGGGCGCTGGGAGGCAGCTTGAGATGAGGGAATTAGGGTTTTGGAGTTAGCTTTGGGTGAGGAACTGCCTCTGGAAGCAACACTTCAGGGTTTATTCCGTTGGAAATATAAATACAACACACTATAATATGTGGTATACGTTATTATATTGTATATTACATATAATATAGCACGTTAATAATATAGAAGTACAATATAATAATAGAAATACAATGCATTGTAATATCTGGTATACCTAATGACTTCATATATTATATATATTATATAACAGGGCACATTATAATGATAGAAATGCATTATAATATCTGGCATACATAATTGCTTTATATATATATATAACAGAGCACGTTAGAATATAGAAACAATATAATATCTGGCATACATAATTAAATATATTGCATATAACATATAATATAGAAACACAATATAATAACGTAAAAATGTAATATCTAGCATGCATAATTAATATATTGTCTATAATATATAATATAACAATTATAATATAGAAATACAATAGAATAATAGAAATGCAATGCATTATAATATCCAGTATACGTAATTACTTAATATATTTTCTATAATATATAATATAACAATGATAATATAGAAATACAATATAATAATAGAAATACAATGCATTATAATATCTAGTATACATAATATATTGTCAATATATAACAATTATAGAAATACAATATAATAATAGAAATACAATGCATGATAATATCTAGTATACATAATTACTTAATATATTTTCCATAATATATAACAATTATAATATAGAAATACAATGTAATAATAGAAATACAATGCATTATAATATCTAGTATACATAATTGCTTAATATATTTTCTATAATATATAAAAATTATAATATAGAATTGCAATATAATAATAGAAATACAATGCATTATACTACCCGGTATACATAATTACATCTATAACATAGAAATACAATATAATAATATTAATATATTTTTAAAAGTTAATTAACCCACCGCCGAGCCTCTAGGGGGCGCTGCGGGCGGGGAGTGACGTCATGTGGGGGCTGCTCGCGTGACGTCAGAGCGCGCCGCCGCCATGGAGCCGGGTGAGTGAGGGAGGGAACGGCGGGAACGGGAGGGAACGGGAGGGAACGGCGGGTCCGGGCCGGGCCGCGCTGACGGTGTGTCCCGCAGGGCCCTGGGCCGTGGGCGAGCACACGGCCATCCTGCAGGGCGGGTTCCTGCTGGCCGCCCGCCTGATGCAGCCGCGGGCGCTGCGGGAGCTGCGCAAGGCCGACTGGCCGCTGGCCGGGGTGCCCATCACCGACGCGCTGCGGGAGATCGGCGAGCGCTGCCCCTCGCCGCGGGAGCGCGGCCGCTGGAAGCGGGAGGCGGTGGCCCTCGTCTGGGCCAAGGCGCTGCTGCCCGCGCCCCCGGCCGCCTCGCTGGAGCGGGGCTGGAGGGACGACGGCTTCTTCTCGGTGGGCGCGGTGATCCCCGAAGAGAACCACACCGCCCTCTTCGCGCTGGTCAAGGCGCTGGCCGTGCCCCGGGCGTTCGTGCAGCTGCTGCTGGCGCTGCCCCCGGGGATGTGCCGCGAGCAGCTGGAGCGCATGGTGGCGTATGTCACCGGCGAGACGTCCCCGTCGGACATCAGGCTGTTCTTGGACGTGTGGTGGGAGGTGATGAAGCACAAGGAGGGGCAGGAGGACGCGACAGTGTCTGCCTTCAGCGCTCTCGTACGGCAGCACGGGGGTGAGTCATCTCTGGACGATGGTCTGCAGCCCCCGAAGAGGTTCAAGGGTGACCCTGTGAACGTCCCCCCAGCTGCCCCCGGGCTGTTCATGGTCCTGGTGGAGGGGTTGAAGCAGATCCATGGGAGCATCACCCAGCCCCACATGCAGTGCTACGCCCTGGCCAACCTGGCCGAGCTGCTCTCTGTGTTCACCGAGCTGGAGCCAGCAGGCAGCTCCCTCCCCACCACAGAGTACCTGGACAAGGTCAGTGCCACGGTCAGCCTCTGGACCAGCGACCCTGACAGCCAGTTCCACCACATCGGGCTGGGAGAGAAGGTGAGGGAGGCAGAGAGAACCATGAGCCTCCTGTCTGTGACCAAACTCTCCCGTGAGGAGCTCTTTGTTGGCTTGGAGTTTCTCTGCAGCTTGTTGCGTGCCTGGGGAGAGGAGCTGCAGGACGCTCTGAGCAGCTCCGAGCAGCTCTGCTATGAGAGCTACCGGCTCCTGGACACTCTGACCACCCTTGGGAAGAACCTGATTTGCTTCTTGGAGACCAGAGACCTGGGTGAGGATGAGACACGTGTAGTGTTAGAGCTGACACAGGTCACCAAGGAATTTCTCAAGGAGAGCAATGCCAGCCCGAAGAGCAAGGATTTGACCACCAGCCTTGTGTCTTCAGTTGCCATGACAATCATTGCACAAAAGCTGGACCGGCATGTGGACATGTGCTCTGTTTTCGCATCTGAAAAGACCTGGGCCTTCTCAAAGGCCTGGGTTGACTGCCTTGTGCAAAATAAAGCTCTCTTCCAGAAACCAGAGCTAGTTTTGAAATTGTTGGAGACGCTGATGAGCTTTGCTACATCATGTCAAGACAAGGAGGCCCAAGAGCTGCAGGTGCAGGTGACCAAAGCCATCATGGACTGTTACACTGAGCTTTCATTAACCGACAAAAACAAGGTGATCTCGGGTGTCCTGACATCCTGGGGTGGACCCGGTCTGTCCCTGAACTTGCAGGTTGTCAGGGATGGGTTCCAGGAGGATCTGAATGTGACTTTTAACCAGATCACGAAGAGTGTGTCCGATGAAGGCCTGACCAGGGCTGTGGCTTCTGTGGCCAGGCTCGCACTGCTGTACCCTGAGGCCACGGTGAAGCAAGTTTGTCATCTTGCTGTGGTCAACCTAGGAGCACACCAGTTCCTTGCACAAATCCTCTGCTCCTTCCCAGCACTGAGCTTCCTGGAGACCGAAAAGGATGCAGGCAGGCCGCACAACCTGGTGGTGAGGTGTCTGGAGGAGGCAGTATGGGGGAAGCTTTCCACTGCAAGGGAAGAGGAGCAGTTCCTTCAGTTCCTGGCCTTTCTCATGCAGACAGGCTCAGCCACCCCGCTTGTGTCACCTGCAGAGGTGACCAAAGCTTTTGTCCTTCCCTATTTGAAGTCAGACTCTCCTCAGATTGAGCTGAGCCTGCAGGTCCTCAGTAAGGCTTTGGGAATACAGCCCTGTTCAGAAGAGCACTGGATCAAATCCTGTCACCTATTCCCACTTCTACTGAGCCTCTGCAAGCTTCTAGATGGTTACACCAGGTACTGGCATCAGCCTAGGGAGCAGCTCTTCCCTTCACTGGAGACCAAAGACCTGATTCTGAACATCCTCTGCCAGCTCTGCGAGGTGGTGGGACCAGAGTATGCCCCCTCCCCGGAGCTGTGGGTCCAGTCCCTGGCCTGGCTCCACAGGAAGGTGGCATCCCTGGACTGGACCGTCGGGCTCAGACTGAAGAAGCTTTATGGAGACCACTTCAAGAACGAGGTCCCAGCGACGCTGTTTGAGATCTGCACCCTCCCTGAGGACGAGTGGACATCCCAGTCCTTGCCAGCCTACGGACCGGGCAGCGGGCTCCTGGCGTGGATGGAGTGCTGCTGCGTGTCCCCAGCGCTCAGGGACACGATGCTGGCACTCCTCACCGTCAACGTGGACAACCCTGAAGAAGTGAACCTCTTCAGCAAAGGGTTCCTGGTGGCCCTCATTCAGGTGCTGCCCTGGTGCAGCCACAGCGAGTGGAAGAGGCTCATGCACGTGGTGGAAGAGCTGCTGCAGAGGCAGGTCCTGCACGTGCCCTACACGCTGGAGTACGTCCAGTACATGCCCCTGCTCAACCTCCGCCCGTTTGCCTGCTACCTCCAGCTCTCCGTGCTCTTCCTGAGGGGCTTCCAGCTCCTGTGCAGCTCCAGCTGCTCCACCTGGCTGCCCCCAGAGGCTTGGCTCCATGTGGTACAGCTGTACTGCGGCAGCCTGACCGACCTGCTGACCTCCGTCAAGGGCACAGTGGGACCCCCCTCGCAGCCCGCCGGGGACAGGAGCTCCCCACAGGAGGTGTCCTTCGTCTGCATCCAGATGTTCTGCCACCTGCTGCACGTGGCTGCCATGCTGCCGGGCGAGGGCTGCGGGGAGCCCCTGGTGGTGGTGGCACTGGAGGTCCTGTCGCAGTACGAGGCGTTCAGCAACGCCGACGCGTCCCCCAGCAACGCCCTGCGGAGGGCCAACGAGAGGCACTTCCTGGAGGCCATCACGGACAATGTGGGGGACAGCGAGCTGCGCAGCACCCTCCTGCAGAAGCTCAGCAAGCTGGGGGCACAGCCGGCCGGGGAGCCGGAGTGAGGAGCTGGAGAGGGTGACAGAGGAGAGCACCGACAAGGGACTCCGTACCTGGATGGTGTAAGATCTTTAATAAACCCTATTTTTCACTTTTGTATTTATTTCCCCCCTGCTGTGTTTTCTCCCACCCTGCCTAAGCAGTGGAGGGGCTGCGTAATGATGGGTAGGAGGAACCACTTTAATTTTTCTACAGGAATAACTGTGGGCATAGTTTTTTGCTGAGCCAAGCTGGCAGTTCTGTGGCTCCAGCCTTGCCTGCTGGCAGTCTGGATTTACAGAGAGCCCGGCAGCCTCCAGCATCAGAGAAATTGTTTCCTTCCAGCTCCTTTGCCACCAGCCCTCTCCTAGTCCTGGGAGGATTGCTGGGTTTGCCATGTGCTGCCAGAGGCTGGGAAGCGAGTTGGGTGAGTTCAGGACAGGCAGGAACCTTTAGAAATACGCGTGTGTTGCTCCTGCCCGGAGGTGGGGGTGCAGCAGTAACCCTGTGTGTAACACCCCCACCCAGAAACCAATGGCACATGGGAGAGCCAGCCAGTGGTGTGACTCAGAAAGGAAATCTTTATTGGTCTCCTGATAGTAAATAGGGCAGTGTTAGTGCAAACTGAGGTGCCTCATTGGCTGGGAGGTTTTTTTTGTCCTTACATAAGGCACGTTGCTCGCAATGAACACAGTGAGATACAAACATCTGTAACGAGTTGCAAGCGGTTTATAACATCAGCTGGTCTCGGTGGTTACTGTGACAGCAGCACTTCTGCAACAACCATCCACAAGTTGGAAGAGGCCCTTTTTCCTTTTTTTTTTTTTTACTATATCCAGAACAACAGCCGTGACTGGGACGAGATAGAACACCCAAAAGATCCAGGTCTTCCAGAGCTTGGCCGCTGGTTTCAGACAGAATGAAAGGCACAGAGTGGTCACAGGTCTCCTGGGTGTGGGGCTGTGCCAGGGCCATGCCAGGGCTGTGCTGGTGCAGTTCCCTGCCCTGGAGCGGGCACGGGAGGCTGTGGGGAGGAGGCGGCTGCCCTGGCTTGTGCTGGTGGCCGCAGGGAAGGTACTGAACTGCACTGAACCGCTGTGGTCTGATTGCACACACCCACAGGGCTCGTGAACCCCATGGTGCAGGGCGAGCCGGGCAGCCTGAACCCATTTTGCTGTGACTGAAGGTGGGAATGGGCTGAACTGGTGAAGGAAAACCAGGCCTGCTCTGGGGTCACTGGTTTCTTCTGCGCTGCCCCAGTTCTGTTCCTGGCAGCTTTGTGGGGGAGTAGGATGGGGCTGGAGGGATGGAACTGGATCTTGGCCTGTACCACAGCTGCTGCCAGGGCGTGGTGGTGCCAGCTGGAGGGCAGAGCAAGGCAGGGTGTGCCAGATAGTTTTAAATACCTGCTGAGGGGATGAGGGGCAGATAAAAGCAGCCGCGGTTAGGGGAGGTGGGGTGGAAGTTGCATCCCTTGCCAGTCAAGGGCTCTGCATAGTGCAGACTTGGCAAGTTCCCATCCCCATCCTGCCCTTCAGCTGTGGGCACCCTGCCCTGTCAGTATTGCTTGTGAGACAGTGCAACCGTTCCCTCATCCTGGCGTGAGCTTCTTCCCTCCAGCCCCGCTGGGAACACCAGAGCCCTCTGGCCCCAGGACTGTCCGACAGACATCAGACAGTTGTAATGAAAAGCACCTTTGGGTTAAGTGGAGCTTTGAATGAGCTTGAGCCCAGCAGCAGCAGCAGCGGGAGGTGCATGTGGGAGGTCAGAGGCTGAACAGGGCTGCAGTGTAGAGGTGAAGTCGGTAAAGGTCAGGAACAGCTCTGCAGAACTGTGCTGCAGTTCCAGGCCTGGCTGTGCTCTCAGCCGGAGTCTGAGCTGGAGCTGGAGGAGCGAGCTGGAGCTGCGGCAGGTCTGGCACACAGCTCCCCATCCCCATCTGTGCTGCTGTAGGGGCTGGATGCTCCAGGATCCCCTCCTCTGTCTGCAGGCTCCTCCACACCGCTGTGCCGGTGTCTGGTGTCAGCCCTGGAACATGCAGCGGGGGGGTTGAAACAAACCCCTCTCGTGTAACCGTTAGTTCCGTGCCACGGCGCTGAATCCCAGAATGGAATGTTGTGCTTATGATCCGGCTCCCACCCCAGTTCCCACGGGCGGGTGGACGCAAGGCGCTGGAGCGGTGTGGGAGGAAAGCCCTCCTAGCCCAGGCTGGCGCTGCCTGGCACGGTGGTGGAGACGTGAGGCTGCTTCCAGCTGGGGCGGTTCAGCGCCATCCCTGCTCCCGCTCTGGTCCCTGCAGTGACGGCGGGAGAGCCGAGGGGGCTGACCCCATTCCAGCCCCCGGGGGTGACGTGGAGGGGCTGACCCCGTTGCAGCCCCCGGCTGAGCTGGCACGGCCGGCCATTATCTGCTCCGGTCGGCGGGCGGGCGGCCGTAGAGACGGGCGGCTTTGCGGCAGATGAGCCTGAACCAGTAGAGCTGGGGGGCGATGAGGGAGGCGTTGGCGATGTTGCAGTGCAGCGGGATGCGGAAAGGCACCAGGTACATGGGGATCCCCACCTGCCACCCGTAGGCCGCGTACATGAAGGGGAAGAGGAGGATGCGGCAGAGGAAGAAGGTCACCAGGATGAGGATCCCGTTCGCCTTGTGCAGGAGTGTGTCCTGCATTTTGAGCTGGGGAAAGGAAGGAGGCCAGCACGGGGTGAGCAGCGTCTCTCCTTGGGCACTGACTGTGCTGGGGGCAGGGAGGTGAGCATTTGGGAGGTCTGGAGGAGCGGGAGCAGGAAAGTAGGGTGGGGAAGGATGGAGGAGGGTAGGGGGAAGGGAGATGGGGGCAGAGGGCTGGGGTGGGAGTGAACATGGTGCAGGGGAGGGACAGGCAGGAGAGGGCAGCACCAGGCCATGGCACAGTCCCCAATTCTGAGGTGTCATTGGGCGTGCTGCTTACTGGGGGAAGGGAATAGGACACAGAAGGAGGAAGGCAGCACTGCAGGGGAGATTGGGGTTACAGCTGTGGGGCTGCCCCCCCCTCTGAGACCCCTGGCCCAGCTGCTGCATGAACAGAGGCTGATGGAGCCTGGGTACAAACTGCTGTGGGGTTCCTGGACCCAAGCCCTGTCCCTCCTCACCTACCTGCATGAGGATTTTGCCCAGGGATACAAAAGGTGTGCTCAGCTCTGCTGTGAAGATACAGCCCACGAAGAAGTCCCCCAGTTCTCCCCTGAAGTGCTGTAAAAGAAAGGCAGCAGTGAGCACGGGGCTCTCCAGGGAGGTGACTGGGAGCCAACACCCAACATCTCCAGGGGGTCATGGGGTCCTGCAGCAGCCATGCCCAGCCCTTACCTGGGTGATGGGGGTGAGCACGATGAGGATGAAGAGGTGGTGGGTCACCATCAGCCGCTCCTGCAGGAGGAAGCTCCACACGCTGGCCAGCGAGTGCTTCTTCTCTGCAATTCCCTTTTCCTGGCTCTTGTGCCAGTGGCAGAGGTACATGACATAGATGTCATAAGTCATGTAGGGAACGAGGACCCAGATGTACTCCACGGCCAGCCAGTGCCTAGGGGAGGAGCAGCACACACAGAGGCATCGCAAGGGCTCCGAGCACCTCACGATGCTCTGGAAGGAGGAGAAGAGAGTCTTAAGGCCTGAAATGGCAGCAGCGGGTTTTGAAGCTGATGGCAAACTGAAAGGGGGCAAATTGTAACTCCATTTGGCTCAGCAGGTACAGACTGTCCCAGAGAAAAGGTACCTGGTACGTGTGGAGGACGACTTGGCGCTGCCCCCGCTTCCCCCTGGGCTGTGCCAGGCACCAAGCTCAGCCCGGCCAAGCACAAACACGGCGCTAACGGGGAGCCTGATTAGCCCCACAGCCAAGTATCTGCTGCACGGGCCAGGGGCACAGCACCCCTCAGGATCCAGCATCAAACTGATGCCTTTGCAGCAGGTGACCTCCCCGAAGCCTTGGGACCCCCAGGGTGGGTGCTTGGTGGGGGAGGAGGGGGGAATTCTGCTCCTGGCTCCCTGCTGCCTGCCAAGCCACGTCGGCTGTCTGTCTAACCCGGGGAGGGTTTGGAAAGCTCGTGGAGAGTTAACTGGCTCTGCCTGGTCTGGAGTTTGGAGAGTGAGGCGCAAAATATCCAATATAAGCAATAAAGCCCCAAGAGGCGTTTGTCAGTTGGGAAATAATTGCAGGCAGCTGCCTGTTCCCAGAGCATGTCGGAATCCCGGTTGCACAATCTGGGCAGCAGCAAGCCCTGCTCTGCAGGGACTCCAGCCTCCTTAAAAAGTCCTGAGTGAAATCACACTGACAAAAAAAAACCCAAAACCACCCCACGCTGTTGCTTAAAGAAACGTAGCTTGAGGCTCAAATAAAACTGTTTTTGCTCTCCTGCAATCCCAAGAGAAGTTCTGTTGCATGTGTTCCTGCTCCAGATAGAAAGATGTCAGTGATGTAAAGCAGGGAGGGCAAGCGACTGTGTTTGCAAAACTTGCCCAGGGCTTTGGAGGGCAATTACAGCTCAGGCGATATGATTGTCTGCCTCTGTAAATAAACTGGCAATTTTACTGCAACCTTTGTGATGGTTCCTGGCGTGCTGTCTCGCTGTCATTCTCCGAGGCCTTCCCTGCTGAGCACTGGGCTCTATTTCCTCCAGATTCAAAGAAAATCTAGGTCTCTGCCCACAAAGTGTTCGCACAGAGCCACTGGCCTTGAGAACACCCGGGCAAGCAGACAGCTCTGGGGGGAAGGAGGGCTGCTGGTAGCACCTTCCGTCTCTGTGGCTCTGGCCTTCATCATCTGCCTTATCTATCCAACAGAAGTTTTATTTTAGAGCAAAAAGGTAACTCGTAGACTGCCTGGGTTAAGCAGGACTGAGCAATCTGGATAGATCTCACTATCCAGAACAAGGCAGGACACTTCACATCTGTGTATTAAAGACAAGCCTGCAATGACCAAAGGGGCAGCCCTTCCTAAAAAATCAGTGTGTGACAGGCAAATTCCAGCTCAGCATAATTATATTCTTCCCTCCTGCAATCTTCTCTGCTAGTCTGGATAATAGCTCTGTTTTTAAGTCTTCTGACCCAGATTACACTATCATTCCTCCTGAGAGTCACTTCTGGACAGTTTATCTTGGAGCATTCAGGACAAGGCAAAGGGATTTTCTTTCACAGCAAACTCCATTCTGATTTTCTCATTTCTGGACTCCTTGAGAATCCCTTTGGCACAGAGAAGGCGCTGCACCTCTAAAATCAGTTCTCACTACATCTGCTTGACTCTCTAGCAATTTCAGCTTCCAGCAAGGAGAGTCCCTACCCCTTTAGAACTGATGTCTATATTTTTTGCCCACACACAGCCTGTGTTACAGCCCATCTTCTGGAGGAGCCTGTGCTGGCAGAGCAGCCCCGTATCTGAGTGCTCAGAACAAGCCAGTGCCGTTTCAGGGGGGTGTACGGCCAGCACATTGCTCAACCCTTCACACAAAGTGGAGGAAAGGGGAGCATGAAACTGGTTTTCCTCTCCCTTTTGTATGTGCAAGCCTTTGGCATAAAACATTCCAGCCCTGGAGCTGGCCGGGCACATCGTCCGCGTGTTCCCCGAGGGACAGTGGCCGCTGGGTTACCTGTCGTGCACCACGTTCTTGCAGCTGAGGACAACCGTGATCCCTGACACCGTGGCCATCGTGGCTTGGACCGTTGACACCAGCCTGAAACCGAGAGAGAAAACAGGTCACCCCAAACGTGACCCCAGAAGGGCTGAGGTGCAGGTCTGGCACCAGATGTGGGAGAACTTCGACGCCCACTCCGTGCTCATCCCAGGAGTGTGACACACCACAGCCAGAGATGGCTGTGCCAGGCGCTGCCTGCCGGGGACACAGAGGGGGGGTTCTTGTCAGGTCTTGTCCCTTCCACCCCCGTGGGTCAGTGGTAACGCTGCCCGTTCCCCGTGGGCAGAAGGAGCGATGCACTGGAGCATCCCCGCTCCGACAACAGGTACCACAGCGCGGGGGTACGGCCGGGCAGGGCTGCCCGTGCTCGGGGAGATGCCCACCCTCGGGGACTGGCCATGCTCCGGAAATGCCCGTCCTCGTGCAACGCCCACCTTCAGGGGCTGCCCACCCCCGCGGGACTGCTCCGGCCACCGGCCCCTGCTCCCCTCGCGGGATCTGGACTCGGGACAGCCGGCGTCCGGCCCCCGGAGCGTCGCGGGCTTGGGCATCCCCGGATGCAGGCTCTCGGTGCTCCTGGCCCGCCCGGATCTCTCCCGGTCCCGCTCCCGGTGGGTACCGGCGGCGCTGGCCCGCCGCGGGGG
>VZRE01006111.1:101217-168414 GCA_013396775.1 Cephalopterus ornatus
GCCCGCATAGGCCCCGCCCCCAGGCCCCGCCCCGTCCTCAGCGCGGCGGAAGCGGCGCCGCCATGGAGGAGGACGAGCCGGAGCTGGAGGCCGGGCTGGAGGCGGCGCTGGAACTGGCGCCCGCCGTGCAGGCCGCCATCGAGCAGGTGCGCCGGGACGGGTCCCCCCGTGAGAGGGGGCAGCTGTGGGGCGCGGCGCGGGGCCGCTCGGTGAGGGCCTGGGGCCGGGCGAGCCCCTCACCGCGCTCCCCGGGCCTTCCCCGCTGCTGGGCCCGGGGAGCCCCGGGCAGAGCCCCGTCGGCCCCGGTTGGGCTTCGGCCCACTGGGTCCGAGGTGCTCGGGCCTGTGCTGAGCGTGTTCCCCCGGCGTCTCCGTCGCTGACAGGCGGCTCTGCGGCAGCGCGGGGCTCTGTGGCTGGTTGCCGGCGCGTTACGTGGTGTGTGAAGCACCTCAGCGCACTCGGATGCCTGTGGCGCGGTGGAGGTCAGGGTAATCTAAATGGCTTGGTTTGATTTGTGGCTGATACACGGGAGGGGGTTTGGGCACTGGAAAGGGCTCCCCAGGGCAATGGTCACGGGCCCCAACCCTGGCAGAGCTCAAGGAGTGTTTGGACAATGCTCTCAGCACGTGGTGGGATTGTTGGGGCTGGGCTGGCATCGTTGGGGTGTCCTGTGCAGGGCCAGGAGCTGGACTCGATGATGCTCAGGGTATTCTATGACTCTGTATTCCAGCCCAAGTCCTCCGGGATTCCCTGAAACTCTGGCACTTGGAGCCCATCAAAATCCCATGAGAACCTGGGGTAAACCCATGTCTCTTGTCCTCTGTGAGCCTGCAGCCAACCCTTCCATCCTAAAAGCTCTTTGCTGTAGCAGGAGTCTGTGGGCAGCAGCAGCAGCTGTCCCACAAATTGTCATTCAGATGAGTTTTTTCATTGTTTTGAATGTTGAGCCTTGTGGCTCACTTCTGGTGGCTCTCCCTTGAAGAATTAGGGCAGACCCTGGGAGCTGGCACAGCATCCCAAATGAGCCCAGCACCAGGAGTGGGGGGAGGCAGTAGAGCTGTAGGCAGATATTCACATCCTGAGCAAGGGGAGATGTTGAGGATGATACCACCTCCTGCCTTCCATCACTTCCTCACTGGCAGTTCCCAACCCAATAACCCTGTTGTTCCTTTGAGTGTTCCTTAACCAGCTTTGGGCAAAGCCTGCCCAGTTGTGGTTCAGTGAGCAGAGCTGGCTCAGCTGACCTGCCTGAGGCAGGGTGGGGAGCACAGGCAGGCTGGTGTTCCACCAAACCTGGGGTAGTATTTCTGATTAATGGGTTGTGACAAACTCCTGGGAGTAACAACTCCTTCAGCTGCTCCAGCTGCCCGCAGCACTTATCTCTGTCTGCAGTTTGAGTGGAGCTCCTGACCAACCTTTATCTTCCATCTCACCTCTTGTTTCATCTGCTCTTAATACTTGTGGAGACTTGGGCTTTGTGGGGTGTATTTGACAGGCCGGGTGTGATGCTGCAGCCGTGCTCTTACCGTGGGCTGATGTCAGAGCATCTTCCTCACTCAGCACAGCCTCATCCTCACGCATGTTTAATTGCTGCCTGCTTCTCCTTGGCCACAAGGAGTGACTGGGAAAGCTGCCCAGGAGGGCTGGTTCAGGGACCCATTCCATGCCCAGTCCAGCCTGGCCTTCAACACTTCCAGGAATGGGGCATCCACAACTTCACTGTGGTGGCAGGGAAGGGAAAGCAGCACATTTTAGTCTGTGGGGACAAAACCCAAAGCCTGGCAGCCGCATTTGTATCATTTGAGTTTCTTCTGAGGAGAGATGGGATCTGTTTGCACCACAGCTGCTCTTTTCCTTTTCCCAGGAGTAGGAACAATCATTCAGCAGGTTCTTATTCTCCCCCTCTTCTGTGAAATGTGGCAAACCCAAGTCTCCAGAGAACTTGTACAACCACTTCTTAATTGTTCACGTTTCCTATTACACGGCTGTGAAAAGCAAATCCTCCGTCTGTCACCACGGGGCCTTGCAAAGCCCAGGCCGAGAGAAGGGCAGAGCCTCAGCACCAGAGTTTGTTCCCAGACAACAACAAAAGCTTCAGGATGGCTTGGGATACGTGATTAATGGCTCCTGTGTCCTGGGAATTCCTTGATGGATTGTACCAGGGCTGTATGGGGAAGCATGCCTGTAAATTATCTGTGTTTGTCCAGGCTGATAACCACAGGAATTTTAGTAGGTCACAGACCTGCAGGGCATGTGGCTGCTCTACTCCTGGGCAGAGGCCTGCCCACTTGGTAGAACAATGTGAGATACAATCAGAAGTGGGTGCTGAAGTAATTAGAAGTGGTTGATACTGTGTAGAGTTACAGAAATTATCAGTGGTTGTTGATTCTGTTTGTTTTCTTCCCTCTCTTCAGGTGTTTCCCAGCCAAGATCCACTGGACAGAGCAGATTTCAATGCTGTGGAGTATATTAATGCTCTCTTTCCCACCGAGCAAGTAAGTCATGCTCCAAGTACAGCCCTCTCAGACTCTGCTTTCATACTTTTTCCTGTCAGGTTTTACTTTCACCCTTTACTGTTGGGGTAACCTGATAGTAGATGACCGAAGGTGTGTTTAAACCTGTACTGAAACCTTTTCTTTTAAAGGGTAACACAGCTAATAAGGCTGTAACAGTAACTGCTTATGAAATTTGCATCTCACAAGGTTTGCTGTCATTATGTAGTCTCTTTCCCCCCAGAGTGCTTGCTGCAGTAAGAGTCCTGCTTTGATCTGTAGAAGTAAATTAGTTTCTGTATGTATGTTTCTCCTGAAGTGTCATAATTTGCTGTGTGTTAATTACTGGTGAGTTCTCAGGGGTTTTGGCCAAATCAGGCGGGTGTTGCCTTTGCAGTGTCACAGGACAGTCATCCATGTTTGAACCATCGTTTCTTTTGAGATTTAAAGAGTGAGGTTGCTGTGGGCTCATATCCGCACTTTGTCTTCCCCACGTCGGCCCCAGGGGGAGTTTTGGACTAACATATTGCAAAAAAGAGATGTTTCTGCAGCTGAAGATTGTGTTAGGGGTGCGTGGCTTGTGCAAGAGGGTCTCTGCCCAGGAAAGGCGAAGGCGCTGTCCCCATCCCCATTGCCCACTGGAGGTCACTGTCACACGGCTTTTGGGAGCAGTTCTGCTGACAAAGGACAAGGCGGAGCTCAGGGATAGGGGGAGGCAGGAGCCTTGGCTTGGCCTGTCTTTTGCTGCTCTTCGTGATGTAGCAGAGAAGCAGCTGAGTTGTTGTGTGTCTCAGTTCCTCCACCTGTAAAACAACCCCATTGCTCTCCTCTTTGTCAAGAGCCACAAGGGGTAAAGTGTTCAGGATCACAGTTGACATGACATATAACTCTGTAAAACATTTACCATTTCACTTCTCTCTGATTTCTTCTTTTTTTCCTCTTCATATTTTAGTCTTTGGCGAACATCGATGAAGTTGTGAACAAAATCAGATTAAAAATAAGGTAAATATTTCTCTGTTTCATTGCATCTCTGGTTGTCACTGAGACTTCATAAATGCAGACTTTGCACTGTAGCTGATAGGAATTAATTTGCTTGAAAGGCATGAGTAGGCTCAGCCTCAAGCCTAATAGTGGCACATATATTACAATTCTTTATATTTCACCTCTATTGTACTATACATGCCCTTCGTGTTATTTTAGCTGATGAGTTGCAAAGTGCAGCTTTGAAAAAAACAAACTATGTATCAAAAAGTACCAAATCTTTCCAAATTTTAGAACAGCTTGAAGACTGACAGAACAAACTGCCCAGAAGACTCAACTGCCTTGAGTTTGTTTTGTGATGCTAAAATATCAATTGTAAAACTCAGGTATTTTTTAATTGTCAGTATTGAACCTATAAGTACAAAATAAATACAAGGGAGCAGGAAATTTCCTGTGCAGTCTGACATTACCAACCTGCAATGTTTTAGACAGCACTTTAATATGTGGAAAGCTGAAATGCAAACAGACAAGGGAGAGCTGACAACATTGCTTAAAGGAGGAGAACTGCAAGAAGCCCTGATTAAATTAGGAAATTGATTTTTATTTTTGCAACAGGAGTTTTTAAATTATATGTCCAACAGAGAGAGGAGGGAGCAAAAAGTGAGTTTATCATTGGTAGCATTGGCTTTTTATTTAAAATTGGTTCTGTAGCTGTCAGGGTTCCCACAGTTGTTTGGGCCAGGCACAGAGAGACCGAGTTTGACGTTCTTGGGTTCTTCTTTCCAGGAGGTTGGATGACAACATTCGAACTGTGGTGAGAGGACAGACCAACGTGGGACAGGATGGCAGGCAGGTATGTGCATCTCATCTCCGGTAATGCCTGGGCTTCCCATCTTGGGATGATGAATTGAGGAATGGCCCTGGCAGGCAGAAACCCTCTCCTGTTGTTAGTGAGATGTTTCTGTGCCTCTTAACCCTGAACAGCTGCTCTGACCTGCTTTCCCATCGCCCTCCGAAGGGAAGGGAATGAGGAATTGATTTGAAGATCAAAAGCAGAACCAGGAGGCCTCTGGTTGTGCCCCTCTGAAGCTAATGATAAAATGAGCAGCCTTAAATAGGTACAAGTACATTTGCTCCTGGGTAGGGATCAGTAAGAGGCTATTTGGCCTTTTCACTAAATTGTTTGCTGGAGTATCCCGAGTTGTTGGTCGCTGTGCTGATGACTGGCTGCCACTTCCTCTTGCTTCTCCTGTTCAGCTCCTGGGTTTTCCCTTGTCTTTTGCTTGACAGATGTGTTTGCTGGGAGTACAGCACAGCCACAGCTGCAGGGGCTGTGAGTGCTGAGCTTGGCCCACGTGTCAGCTGATTTTGAGGTGTCACCTGGTGTGACTGGATTTCCTGTGTCTGGCCTGGTTTAGACCGGGGACATTGGAGCTTGAATCATCAGTCATACTTCTTAGTGACTCTTGAATACCAGATTTGAGACTAGTTTGCTGGGATGGGGTAGTCACTCCCTCACCAGCAAGGCTGGCTATATTTTCCACTTCTCACTGTCACAGTATGTATTTCTAATCCTGCCTGTGCCACAGTCTGTGACCTCAAGTGAATTATTTAACCTATTTATGCTTTTGTATTGCTTTAGATAAACATGGGAGATGCTCGTCTCTCCCAGCAGAAGTAGTTTAATCATGGTTGCCTGAGTACTGCTATTAAACTGGGGATGTGCTTGGGATGTGGCATACCCGGGAGTGGTGCTGCCTGTAATTACTTTGCAGGGGCGAGACAAGAAATCAGCTGGGGAGGCAATTACAGAAATTAAGGAGGGAGTGGAAACCAGTGCAGTACTTGGAGAGTATGTGTATGATTAGAAAGCTGGTCCTGTTGTAGCCTTTTGGGCCCATTTGAGGGGATGAAATTGGAGAAGACCGCAAAAGAGTGGGATTAAGAAGAGCTGTGGGTGAGACTCCCCCTGAGTGCCTCAGGACTTGCAGAAAAGGATGAACGTGGGGAGAGATGAACACAAACAATGCCATGGGCAGCTGTGCCCCTGGGAGGACACGAGTGTCTCTGTGTTGTGGAGATTGGCAAGGTTTGTTTAGAGCTTTGTCCCATGTCTGTGCTTTCTCACTCTTTAATCCCTTTGAAGTTCTGCAGAGCATGTGCAGATGGACCTGGACAGTGTCCTGCTCTGAAGTACCAGGGAGTCAGAGCTGTCTGTGCTGCCCTTTGTTAGTTTGGTTGTAAAGGAACCAATTAAACTCCTGATTAAGTAAAAACCTTAAAGTGTGCATGTGTGTGTGTCCATGCAGGACATATTTAAAGTAACCTAGAGCTGTAGCTAATCACAAACATTCCTATATTTAGCTGTGAATTTTCCCATTTCCCCTTACTTTACTGCTTTGCAAGGTAGAAGCAAACTTTAAGACAGATGCCAGAGCTTGCAGTTGCAATATTCCTGAATATTCCCTGGGCTGAGTCCAGGAGTCTCCCAGGAGTGTAACTATTGTTTTTTACTTTATGAGACCTTAACAAACACGAAACCATTCAATTATTTTAAAGTGTTAGTTCTCTGGGAAGAAAAATACTCTGATTCTGAAATGCTGTGAGCTTTTTCTTTCTATGTTTCTAACCCAAGCCCACCATTTCACACCTGTACGTGCATTTCATATGTGAATTGCTGGAACCAGACTGTTGGAGTGGCAGGACTTGGCTGGATCTGGAAGGTTAAAGCAGTAAAGGAGCATCAGCAAGCTCAGGCCTTGCACGTGAGCTGGTCACAGGGACCTGCAGCAAAGAAGGTGCTGGGGAGTGCTTGAATTGCGTTTCGGTTTGAGGTGGAATTTTATGTTTGTCTCCCCACAAGCAGAGGAAACCTAGAAGAAACACCTTCTGTTCCTGTCACCCCTGCACTGTGTTCCCTGAGTTGTGTATCCTGTGTGCTGTCTGGGGCAGTGAGGCAGCCCTTTTCACATGACCACCCTGTTGATACCCGACTGTGGGGGTGAAAACCTTGTTTTTCAGCTTCAGCTGCCTGTTCCTGTGCTGAAAAGTGCCTTTGTTTTACCAGCATATTCTCGGGGGAATCAAGGCCACTTGGAAATGTTTTCATAGAGCAAGAGGCCTGGCGTCTCCCAGTTGGAGAGGAAGGGTTTTATTTTCCAGTGCATGGTAAGAAATTGTTTTGAAGTAACTGGAAACAAGGTGCTGTTAAGGCAAGTCAATGCTGTTCTTATTTACCTTTTCTGGTAATAGTTTGTAGTTTGGTTTTGGAATAAAATTAGGTTATTTCTTCTACTGATCTTACGTTCTTATTAAATTTGTATCCTCAAGACCAGTATTTCCCTGCAAAATTTGACTGACATATACGTGTGGATAGATAATGCCATCCTGTGAGCCACTCCCTTAGGAAGCCCAGGATGAAGATCATTATTGCACTTTATCATAATAACCACAGCTGCAAACCACCCTTGATTAATAAGGAAATGGTTGGCGACCAGCTTTTGCAAGAGGTTTGAAACAAAGCTTAAAACCAGCCACAGCAGTAAGTTTAATTCAGTCTTTTCCCATTTGTAAGTCTTACCGTAACGGATGTCTGTAGCCTGTAGTGCACAGTACTTCCGTCAGGTTGGCTTTTGGAAAAGCCAAAACTTTGTGGAAAATTCCTGTCTTTTGATTTCCATCCCTTTACACACTGAGACCCAAGAGGAAAACTGCAATCCATCGTCTCCTTGAAAGCGTGTGCTGTAAATGAAAGTGCATTTCAACTCTGATTTTGTAGCTGCTTGTATTTCACTGGGAGCTCAGGATCCTGCGTATTTAATTGTGAGATTGGGCCTGGAAGGTGTTTTGTAAAAGCCCCTTCAGTCACATTCTCTCCTAAAAACCCATGATACGAACTCTAATGAGCACTTGCCAGTGTTGCCTGACTGTGTCAGAGCTAGAGAAGATATCCTTGTCCAACGAGTAAATAACAGTTTGAATAAACATCCTTTCAGTCTCTGACTTCCTTCCAAAGGAAACGTAAACCTTGATGCAGTGGCAAAGAAAAAACGTTCTTGTTTAAGTCAAAGCAATCCAGGAAGGGGGTTCCCTGCTGAGACCCTGCCCATGCTGGTTGCCATCCCTGCTGCCCTCACAGGTGAGGGAGCACCGTGTGCCTCAGGAGACACTCAGCCTTGCCTTTCCCATCTCCTGTCAGCAGTAACTGCCCAACAAGGGGTTGGAAATCTTGTGGAGGCAATTGATTCAAGTGCTGCCGAAATTTTTGGGGCCTGGGACCTACCATCAACCCACCCAATCTCTTTTTTTTTTGATGATGTGTTAGAGACCTGTGATCCAGGCAGGTTCCTAGAAGGCAAGCTGAGGGTGTTAGCCTTTGAGAGCCTGTTTTGGTTCTGGGGAAGGGGCCGTTTACCAATTGAGCCCACCAAAGAGCTTTCCCTCTCTTGTGGAGGAGCCTTGAAAGCTGCACCTTCCCGGCTGTCCAGGAGAGGGGAGCCCAGCCTTGGTTTTGAGACCAGGATAATGTTTTGCTGATAACTGATGGCCAGGGAGCGCTGCCAGCAGAGACGTGTCTGAATAGTGCTGCATGTTATTCTCCCAGCCAGAGCAATCTAAATCCCAGTCAGACCCATATGTAGTGTGCAGCTATGGAAATGTTCTCTCTGTGCTCCTTAAGGAAGAGGAGACCTTGGGCATAGCAAACTCAGAATCCTGATTGCAGATCCAGCCGCTGTGCTCCCTGTGGTGGAGTCTCCTGTCCCATCCGTCTGGTAACATGGCAGGGATAATGTTTGGGATAACACTTCTGTGCCCCACTGCCCACTGAGATGGTGGAGCAGGCCTTTGAGGTGAATTGTACTTAGGGGAAGGATGTAAGAGTAGCTTTTTATAGTCTATCAGCTTTTAAACTGTTTCCCAAATATACACGTGTTCGTATAATTTAGAAGTGAGGTGTCTGAAAAAGCAGATTCCGAACCTAAAAATAAAGGCGATCAAATAGATGTGGCCCCAAAAGAGTTATTTAAGCAGCTCCCAAGACAGGAATGCTCCCTTCTCCACAAAGCATAATGTTTCCCAGTTCAAAGCATCTGCCTTTTTGAAATTTTGCCCTAGAATTTCCTCCAAATGCAAAAGCCTTAAAATAGTCTGGCTCATTTGGCTTCCCCTTCCTGGTGCGATGTTTCAGTAAAATCTGCAGACAATACCCCGAACCTCAGAAATTATCTCACTAATGATCCTTTCATGGGAGGAAACAACAGCTGTGGGTGGAACATTCCTCTGCAGGGCGTAGCAAAATTTTCCTTGGGAGTCCCAGACTTGGACTATTTTGGATGCCTTGGGAGAGGCTGGGAATGCAGGAGCTGCTGCGCTTCAGTTGTAACAGTTTCTGGGGAGCCAGTGCTATCCGATTTTTTTTTTCCTCTGCAAGGTTTTTCTCAGAGCTGCTGCTGAGCTGCGAGTGTGGGCTGACCTTGCTAAGAGCTGCAGTCCGGTTGTGGCATAATTTCCTCTCTGCCCGAGGGTGTAGTATAAAAAGTTCCCATAGATTTTTCCGCCGAGCGTTTAACACACTCCGTACGGTTTGATGTGTCACTCTTTAGTTGTGTTTATTGCTAAAGCTTCTGCATGGACTGGCTGTAATTTTTTTGACAGTTGCTGACATGCCTTTACTGCTTGTTTGGCTGAGGCTGCTTCATCTGTCAGGCTTTTGTCCTTGTAGTAAGTAGCCTCTGCCTTTGCTGCTGGTTTAACCCCTGACAGTAACCGTGCAACCAGGACAGGGTGGGTAATGATGAGGTAGCTTCATCTGATATCCATTTTGGAAAGAATCAAGAGTTCCAAAGGAGTCCCAAGATCCCAAAAAAAAAAAAAAAGTACTTCTTTCTGTTATCTCTGGCCCATCTTTGCCTTCCTGCCCTGTGTGCACATGTGCATAAAGTAGATGACTGAAATTGCATCAGTGAGGACTGTTTAAAAGAAAAACTTGGTTTATTGCTTAATGTCTCTGACTGCATTAGGGTCTGGCTCAATAAGTGCTAGAACAAAGTTAAGTGTTAACTAGGAGAGCAAATGGATGTGTCTGGGCTGGGAAAAGCCTTGGATGTTTCTCATGGCTGGAGATACTGGCTGATAACTTGGATTGCTTTGGTTGGCTCCTTCTTCTTCGTTTTGCTCCATGAAAACAGGGATATATTTTCTTTTTCATAGCTCCAGCAGTACAAGAAAAGAGATGGCAGCTGCTGTGGTTAAATAACAGGGATATATCCTTGGTGCCCAGCCTGAACCAGACAGTTCAGTTGGCCATCCCATCCTTTGGTAGCCAGTTGCTGTCCTTTCTCCTGGAATGTGAAAATAAACATCTGGGCTCTGCAGCTGTGGGGAGACTCCAGCTGCCTGCTCTGCCCTGTGTGTGCTGCAGTGCCTGGCAGCGTTTAAGCCTGTGGAACAAGGAGGATGTGTCTGGCAGAGAAAAATGCCCACAGGTTGTGGATTTGACAAGGTCATAGATGGAAGTATGTTAAATACTTATTTGGTTTTTTTTCTTTAAACAGAGACCAGGAAACACTTTGCAGAATCAATATAGGGAGGAAGAAAGAGATGAAGATGGACAGTGAGCAGAAGAAGGGAGTGATGCAGGTGTTCCACGTGGCAGAGAGCAGTGGGTGTGTGGTCCTGCCCTGCTGATGGGCTCATCCTGGTTACTGGAGTTTAGAGAGCAGTGTCCTGAGCCACAGGGCAGCTGGTGGATGGTGTCGCTGAAGTCAGCAGCTTGTCCTCCCCAGCTCTGCGTGGGCTGGGTTACAGGCAGTGTCAGCCTGGCAGGCAGGGAGGTGATTCTGTGCCCTGTTTGCAGAAACATGCTTAATAAGCAGCACTGTTGCTTCAGACTCTCCCCTTCCCTCCACCTGTTTGTGTGGAGGTGGCTTTTCTGACTGCAGGTTGTGTTTCACCCTGAACTAAGGCAGCCAGTGCTTGCAGATCTCCTGCCATAGGCACTTGTCTGTTGTTTATTTATTTATTTAAACGTATGCTGACTTCCAGCCATTACATTGCAGTGTTGCTTCCTTGGCCACGCTGCCCAGGTTTGGCTCACGTGGCCGGTGTTGAGGTGTCCCTGCTGCTGGGACAGCATTGACTGTCATAAGCTCTTAATAACTAATTAAACCTATGTCTCTAAAATATTTGGGGGACACTTTGTGTCACAACCCTTGATGTTGCAAGCACCATCTTTCAGTTATATTAATTTTCTTCTGCCTGGCTAAGCCTTATCTCCTGGGTTTTTTCATGAATTGGTCATTATTCTGAAATATGAACATATGAAATATGACTAGTGTTAGATTTCAATACGTTTTAAGATGGTGAATGGATTGGGATTAAATATTGCGTCTTAAGCTGTGTGATTTTATATATTTTATGAAAAGTCATGCCACAGATTCTGTAATACTCCAGCTGAGTGATTAAAGTCCCATAATACTCTTCTGTAACCAATGAATAATAAGCAGGAGTTGAGCTGCCAAAATAAATCAAAAGTGTGTTTCATTCAGAGTCATTTCCCTAGTGAATTGTGACAGTTGGACAATGTCCTTCCCTCCTAGAGACACAGTGAGCTTTTTCTAGCCTAGACCAAGTTCAGTGAGCAGGGTTTCAAGTGAATGGCATGCCAGGAAGAAGTAGTGCTGTTGATTCTCATTCTGGCATAACTTTTGCCATCTGCTGCAAAGCCTGGTTCAAGGCAGCAGCAAGTCTGAGCTTGACCTTGCCTTGTGCTTCAGCGTGGATGTGCCTGTCACTGTCCTGCAGCCTGGGGCTGGGAACAGGGTCGTGTTTGTGCTGGCAAGAGGCAGGTGTTGGTGCTGGTGGTGTCCAAGGCAGTGCGAGCTGCAGAGTAACAACCAGGCTGTGCACGGCCAGTCCTGCGTGGGTTTGATGCCAACAAAGCGAGAAACCCAGTCTGAAAATAGAAATCCTGACAACAGGCAGTAGATTGTGTCTTACTGTGGACATTTTTTTTATTTCCTTTTTTTGACTTTTATTTTGTTGTGTCACGTCTTCGGTGCGTATTAATGTTTATTCCAGCTGTGTTGCTTCCGTGCTTACAGCGGGCAAACTGACAGGAGTTCCACTGGGAAGTGCCTACTTGGAGGGTTCCTGGTAGGGTTGTCCATTCCACCCACTTATATCTTTCCTGTAAGGTCTCAACCTGTGCTGGTTTGGGCTGGGGTACAGAGAAAGCCACTGTGAAGAAAATTAACTCTACCCCAGCCCAAATCAGCACACAACCTGGAGATAAATTCATCTTGCAAAATCTGATGCAACTCGAGTGGTTGCTAAACTTACCCCCACGGAAATCGAGCGGGGCTCTGGCATTGCAGATACCCCCGACTGCAGTGTGCAAACCCATCAGCAGATTAATCAGCTGGAATCTCTCAGTCATTGACACACTCCCCAGGTAAATTTAGTGTGCTTCCCTCCTCATTAAACAGAACCAGGCAGCTCCGTGATGGAGTGAGGGCGAGCAGAGGTGCGGGTGTGCGTCATTGCCGAGGGCACTCGGTTATCCAGTTCTGGAGGAGAGGCCCTGCAGGACCACGTGTGTCCTGGGTACAGGGAGGTGCAGCAAACAGGGCAATCAGGGTGTCAACAGAAGTGGAGAGCAGAGACTCACAGCTTGGCTATTCCAAAATAGATAAGGGAAATAATAAGTGTCTGCACGGGGAGTTATTCCTGTGTGATAATAGTGTTTAAAGTGTTTGTGTTGAGTTGGGCGTGGGGGAAGGCTGTGGCCGTTCACCTGCCACGTGATGGAGCTGTAGTAACCCAACATGAGGTCTTGATGGAGCCGTAGTAACCCCAGCATGAGGTCCAAGCTTGATGAAGATCTAAAGGCTTTACTAGAGCGTTGTGCAACTCACACAATTAGCACTTAAATGGCCACAGCGCTCCAGTGCATAGTAGGTGCATTAGGTGTAAAACTTGTGTAAAATTACTCACTGGAGCAAGACCACTCAAGCCACTGTCACAGCACATCACCACCTTTCTCATGCTGCAGACACCAGTGTGTAGGGGGTGCAGTATAAACTTGACAGCTCAGAGGTGTGTTAGACCAGCCCAGGGGTGCAGTTTGGGGGTTAAGCTGCAAGGTTTTGACCAGTACAACCTGGAAATCACCTTTCTCTTCACCCCCTGTGTCCGTCAGTGTTTGCAGTACTGTTCAGAATGTGGGGTTTGATTTCTAAGCACGATTTGGGGTTAAGTGAAGGGGCAGTAATAGCAATTTTAAGCTTCATGTGGTGTTGGACGTAATCTGCTGATATAAAGTGTTCTGTGCAGCCTGAGTGGTTGGGATTGCAGCTGATGATACAAAACTCTCTTCTTTAGTGACAATTGTAGTGGTTATGTACTATTTGCTGAACTCCTAGGGTAGAAGTCTGCTAAAATCAAACCCAAGGGTGATGAGCCCTTCAGGTTTGTCTGCTCGGGGTTGTCACTGGCACAGCTGCGGTGCAGCATCTTCCTGCTCTGAGAGACAAGCCCAGGCTTCAGCTGCAGCGGTTTATCCCTGCCTGTAAAACTTGAAGGTTTTGTCTAAAATGAAATCAGTCTGAGAATCCAAGTATATTTCCACCCTTTCTCAATCTGGAGGGACTCATTTGTATAAGGTTTCAGCAGCAGAAATTGTCAGGCTGGTCACAGTGTGCCAGGGTTTCTTTGAAATCTCCGCGGCTGAGGCTACTCGGAGAGTTGGAGACGGGAGCTTATTTTTAGTCCTGGGTTAGTTTTTCATTGATCTGGGCTGTAAGTGTGGCAGCAAATGAAAGAGGCATTAACACTCGGTATTCAAGAGCGGGGACCAGTCCAGGAGCATTAAATTCTCAGCATCCTGACCACAGCCCAATTTGTAACATTAAAAATACATTTGGATGCTGTGAATTTGGCAGATGTCAAGTGTCTATAAAACACTTAGTAGAGGGCAGCTTTCTGATGTGAATAATAACATTCAATTGAAATATATATTGGCTAGAATCAAATAAAACTAACACATTTCTAGCACAACACCAGTGAGCAAATAGAAACCATTGAGGTATTTTAACCATTACTGGGGAAAGCACAGTATTAGTTCAGTCAATCCCCGAGCTCAGGGTTTCCCAAGCAAGCAAACTTCCTCTGAAAATTTTTTTCCCCCAGTTCAGTAACATTTTGTAGTAACACACAGGCCTCTCAATTCGTATTTGCATATTTTCCTGGTGTTTAATTATTTTCTTGCGCAAGATTCCTGATAGGATGAATAAAGAGGTATTTAGAAATCAGCACACCCACTAATGAGATGCTGCATGATAGAGTGATGTGGCAGGTCTGTACCTGGGCTGAGAGGGGAGGAGGAGGCTGTGTCCATCTGCAGTGCTGTGGGGATTTGGAGAGACTGACTGTAATTCCCTGGACTGTTTTTTTTTTGGTTGGAATATTGTTGCTGACGCTGCTTTTGTGTGTATGAATGCCAGCCTGGCACTGTAAGTCACTGGAACATAACCTTTTAAAGAATACATCACTTCCAAATCTTATGAATCAGTCGTGGGCTTGTCCTACCTCTCGCTTGGGTTATTTTCTTTCCTCCTTTTGCTTCTTGGAAGAGAGCTCCTGTGAAAAGTTGACACAAGGAATGATGTCCAGAGTGACCTTAGGAGTTGCTTGGGATAATGCCAAGGAAAGCTGTGTTTTAGGCAGTCTTTTAGTGATTGATGATTTACCTCTGCTCCCTATTGTTTTATGCTGGTGCATTTGGACTCGTTTCCTGTCGCATCTCAAGGTGAAGGAGGTTGAAGAGCTGTAGCTGATTTATGTGCTGTGTTTTTCCCTCCAGCTCTGGAGAATTTGATAAACAACCGTGTCACTCACTGTGTGCCCAGCTTACCTGGGCTCTGGCTGTGAGCCAGACTTGGGTCTTCCCCTTCCTGTGTGTGGTTTCTCAGCCTTCTGCTTTTTACCTCTGCTGTGGACACAAGAGCAGGGGCGCTCCCACTGTGTAAATACTGGCTGAGAAACGGGGGTGGCTAAAAATACATTGTGGTCTTGCACTGAGAGATCCCCTTGTCGTGGTCTTAAATTGTGAGATCCCCTTGTCGTGGTCGAGCACTGGGAGATCTCCCAAGTGATCCCCCCCAGGAACTATATTTTGGGAACCTGCTTCTGTGGGCGCTGGGGCTGCTCCTCCCCAGGGCCTATACGTGAATCTGGGCAGTGCCCACAGAGGCACCCCCAAAACCAGGGCACCCCACCGTCTCCTGCTTCCCTCCTGCATCCGAGATGTGCTCCCAAGCCCGCGCCGGGGCGGGAGATCAGACACTCTACACCAGAGAAGGAGGAAAGCGATCTGTGGCCTGTCTTGTATCCAGCTCTCTGTCTGGAGTCTCTCACCCTAGGGCTGGTCCTGCCCTTTTTGCTAAATTTACAGCTGTCAGAGCAGCAAGGAGCCCTGGGGTCAAACGTTACAGAAGAAGCCTCGGACACTGCCGACCGCTGGCTCAGCTCTCCCGAGCAGTCAAACCCTCTCCACGCCGTGTTTCTCAGCTGGTGCCCAACGTTCAGGGACTCAAGAGGTTGCATGAAGTTGAATAAATAATGCTGATGGGTTAATTGTAGCTTGCAGGCTCAGTTGTTGATTAGAGTCATATGGTGTTTTTCCAGTACGTCGCAACCTTCATTTCGACAGCCTTGTTTCGTATAACCACAACAGATTATGTATCCAGTCTCTTTATTTATCCGTGGTCCTCTGCCCCTGAAATGAACTGCTGTTGGAGGGAAGGAAGTGCAATAACTTAACCCCTGGTCGCTGTTTGGGGTGTGTGCATCTACATGTTTCCCAGTTGCACTGATGAGGAAACCAACAAATTAGTAACGCAAGGTGAACCCTGCGTCAGGCCACAGCTGGGAGATTACTGCCTGCCGTTCATCAGGGAAACCAGACCTACTGGAATAAAGACAATTCCTGCTCTCCTGATATTGTTTTTGTTAGTATTTCTGGCCAAAGTAAACGTATTAGTAAAATAATAACAGAAGCAGCAAAAAAAGTGCTTTTAAAATTCATGATTCATTGTCTTAGCAGGAGCAGAGTGTGAAGGGAAATGCATTTTTTCCAACGCATTGTAGCCTGGAACAGGGCTGTGGTTTCCCCTTCTCCTTTTACAGCTGAAAGAATAATCATTAGGTCCATTAATAAACTTCTATATTACACCTTGAGCAATTAGACCTAGTTTCTTGCCCTAGATGTTGGTTTTGTATCCCTTAATAACACCATTTATTAAATATGAGGTGTTTTCTTATAATTGAAGTTTGTTTTTCCTTGGTTTTGCTCTCTGCTTTACTCTGTCTTTGCAGTGACCAGGAAGGTGATGGGTTTTCTCCATTATTGGTTAATTTTCTTTATTTCTTTCCTCTACACGCAGTATTTTACTTTCAGATGCTACATTTAGAATGTTACAGCAAAAAGAGGTTTCATTGGTTTCTTTAAACCTTCTTCTGGTTCTTTTTAATTATAGATATGCAAGAAATAATACTTTTAATTCAGTTCTGAACTTCCCACCAGATCTGTCTGACAGGGCCCTCCTGACTTAAAAAAGACATAGATTTTCATGCAGTGTTACTTTCAGCAAGCCTTATGTGTGTTTGAAGAAATGTTTTCATCTCTAAATGTAAATTATATAAATTATATATTCATTACATAAATATATATATTACAGAATGAATTAGTGTGTTCTGACTCAAGTAAAGGAATATGCCGCTCTTTTTCAGGCGGATAGATAAAGATTGATGACTTAATGTCTAAGCAAATATTTGGAAGAAAGTTTATGAGCAGTTCTGATTTATTCAAGTCTGTTAGGTTTGCTGTTGAGTTCCCTGGGTGTTGTTGTTTTTTTTTTTGTTGTTGTTTGTTTGTTTTAATTTTTTATCAGTTGTGGCAGTGTTTCCCCTTCTGTGAGACGTGCGATGCAGGATTTGAACAGAGCGGCAGCTGCTGTTCGGTCTCTCCCCCTCGCCCCAGCCACGTTATTTCTCACAGCAGCAGGAGACCACAGTTCTTCAGTTCATCAGACAGGGCAGAGCACATGTTGTCTCCTTTGTGTTTTTCCAGAGTCTGTAAGGAGGTAAAAGCTACAAGTGTCAGGACCAGGTGATGACACTTATTTTTGGCAGTTTTAAGTGTTCAAGGACCCCATTTTCCTTTGGTCGGTGTTCCAGAGGCAGTTTTTAGGCGGGGAGTTTGCCCAGCACTGCACGTGCTGGTTTCCACCAAGCAGCAGGGACATGTTCTTCAGGTATAAACCAGTTTTCCTGTAAATAGTCTCTGCTGGTTTTTGTCACAATATTATTAAATAGCGCCGTGACCTGTTAGAGAAGTAGATTGAGTGTTGTTTCCTCCCAGTGAGCAAAGAGAAACTGCTGATATGTGGGCAGCTAGAAATCACTCTTGGGCTGTTGCCCAAGTATAAGTTATGGGCAATAACTTTGGAAAAGGTCTGTATATTCAAGTAGATGACATTCTATCTCATGAGGAAAACAGATAAGATAGTTTTCCCTCTGTGGATAGGGATTCTAATGTAAAACCTGTGAGACCTGGAATCCTCACTCACAGTATTGTTTACTCTGAACTTGGTTGCTGAAGGCTGTCAAGAACAAAAGGCTTTGAGCTGTGTATTGATTCTTAAAGTAGAAACTCAACTGCTCTCTGCCTTGGAGACAAGTTGGAGATGCTGCCCAAATAGGAAGGATTGTGGTAGACAGTGGGAGGTCTTAGAGTTCACCTTGGCAGTCATGCCATGGAGAGCAGCTGTGGTTATTGTCCAAGCTTGCATCTGGACAGCCCTAGGAGAGGGGAATGGGATCAGAGATGTGTCTAAGAAGTGTACAGCTCATTGGGAATTTGGGGTGGTCCTGCTGTGTCTGCACTGCTCTGTTGTGGTATGTGGGACCTCCCCAGACTCATCACAGCTAGTCCTCTGTACCCTCCCTCCCCGTGGTCCTGCGTGCACGAGATCTTAACAAACACCTGTCCCTGCAAGTTGATTTGGGGTGATCCAGTTTCTTTCAGCTGGCTTTGGGTATGAAGGAGGATAACACCTCCTTTTGGAGAATCTTTGATCGGCAGGATCAATTCTCATCTCTTCTTCTGCAGAGTTCAGCTCTGACTTCTCTGGGATCATGCAGAGAAATTAGGATTTGACATTAGTGCTGAAGCAAAGGGAAACAGCAGTTGGCATCTGTGAAGAATTTCAGGCTGACTTTTTTTTTTTTGATACAGACCGATCCAAATCTCAGACTGTGCAGGGCAGTTGCTGCTTGCTTAATAACCCACCTGAGTAATGTGCTGCAACCGTGGTCTGGGCCTGAGTACAGAGACAGAGTTAAATGTGTTGAAAGGTGCATTCTTTGGTTCTTTGGTTGGCACTTAATCCACAAGCCTTTAAAAGGAGGAGAAAATTTAATTCTAGAAGGTGACCAGGCTGGAGCCCAAGGAGAGGCCTGGTGGAGGTGTTCAGTCCTGGTACAGCCATCCCTGCAGCACATTTGTGTGTTCATGTCCCTTAGTGGACATCTACCTGACACCTCTGTGACACCAATCAATAAAGTGTTAACTTTCACATGATTCAGAAGATATTTCAGAGGAGACTTCCCCCTCCCCCCTCTGGAAAATGAATTATAAACCGTCTCCAACTTTCATACTTTTATTATAAAACAGCTATGTTCCAGCAAAAGCTCCTGGCAGATAGTTTCCTCATACATTTCCAAATGAAGATGTGTTAAATTTATTTGCTGATGGAACTTGTAGCTTGTGCTGTAACCTTGGTCATGGGACTGGGTATAAAAACAGAGGGATAGAAGCCCACTTAACAGCGGGAAACAAAGTGGAGCTGGAGCTGGAAATGTTATCAGACTGGGAAGGCAAAACGTGTTGAATTACTTCAGAAGTCAGATTTTGGACATGTGATTTTTGGACATGTGGCTTCACTCATGGAATCCACGTGTAGCTCACGCTGGTTGTGTGAGGTCAGGGTGCACCATGGGGGTATAAAGGGGACCAGGTGCCCCAAGAAACTCGCAGTAAAATAGCACAAAAATCCAGGTGAAACCCATTTCCTGGGCTCAACCTTCTTTACCTGCTAAAACTGTGCCCTCTCTTCTTTCTTCCTTCCAGGAGGAAAGAGCCATTCCTCCTGCAAGGTGGGTGGGAGGAAGGAACCACTCTGAAGGAATCAGCATCATGTTTTCCAACAGGATAATATCCTGCTAATTCAGGGAGGGGTTTAGGCAAGCACTCTGTGTTCTATATGTAATCTTGTGTATTTTTTAATTAGAATTAATGGTGATCATAGAGGTTTTGTGGAGGTTTCATTTTTCTCCTCTAAATACGTATTGATCAGGAGTAAGTTATACCTGTTTTTCCACACTAAGTCCATCAAAATCATTCCAGTAACCTTCAACCTGTTCGTAGTTCTTATTGCAGAGCTGCTTTCATAGAATATCTCAGATTTTGCCAAAGCATTATTGTAAAATGGATACTGAAACTCTGATCCACTCAGGTTAAATGTTCCAACGTGGTACATTGACTTTTGTTGTGCTGATGATATTTTCTTTGTAAGAAAACTGCTCCCCTCCACTGCCCCAGCCCAGGGGCTGTCGAGAGCAACTGTGTGTTTCTTAGAAGGTGAAAAATGAATGCAGATTTTCTTTCCACTCTGACCTTGTTTCTTTTCCAGGCTCTGGAAGAAGCCCAGAAAGCCATCCAACAGCTCTTTGGTAAAATTAAGGATATTAAAGACAAGGCTGAAAAATCTGAACAAATGGTGAGCAGCACTTTCTGGCTTTTGGAAGGGAGGGAACACTGACTTTTGCTGCCAGTTCATGTTAAGAAGGGAACTTTTTTGTCTTTGGTCCTGCTGACTGGTTGGCAATTTGCCATCAGTCATGTGTTGAACCGGTACCTTTGTCCTGGAGTTAACAGGGCTGCAGAGCTGACACCTCTGCAGTCCCAAAGAGGGGAGAGCAGCTTCTTATCTCCCGAAAATGTTATTGCTGTGGCTTGATATTTAACCAGACTCTCGCATTTTCATTCACTAGGTTAAGGAAATCACACGGGATATCAAGCAGCTGGATCACGCCAAGCGCCACCTGACCACCTCCATCACCACCCTCAACCACCTGCACATGCTGGCAGGGGGGGTGGATTCACTGGAGTAAGTGTGGGAATTTGCAGCGGTACTTCGACAGCACTGCTGAGCTCTGAGGTTTGGTGCAGCGCTCTGAATGGGTCTGCCACAGCTGCTTGGGTTTTTGGAGGGAATTTTGCTTAGCAGGCTGCAGTTCTTGATGTTTGCTGGCAGATCCTTTCTGTGCAGCCCTGAGTGACCCTCAGCCCGTGTCGCTGTGTTTGCGGCATCGATTGCTTGAATTGCTGTGTTGATCCTTGGTGATAAGGGGCAGTCTGGCTTCATTAAGGAGCAAGTCAGCCTGTGCAGTTGGGTATCCTCGTTAGGGATGTGCTCTTGGGGATTTGGGGGGTTTTTTTATCACTCACATCTTAAACTGTAATGAGTTCTCTTTTTGGTAAAGGCCTACTCTAGTTTTCATTCTAGCATGACTTTAAGGAAACCTTACAGCTTGTACTGTGTATGAATTGGAGGTTAAATATTTCTAATAATCCTTTCTGGGTTTTTTAATGGGCTTGAGGAGCACACAGGCTAGAAAAATACAGTTTTTTACATGTTGCATCAGTGAAGTTGCAAGTCCCAGGCACAGCCTGTTCTCGGGTTGTAGCAAATTCTGCACGAGCGCTGGGTTGTTAAGTGTTGAGAATAAAAATTTTACTTAGGCTGCTGTCTCCACTGGAACGATCCTAAAGGATGATATAAAAATAAATTAACTTGAGTTTCTTTTTTTGCTGTCAGTTCCCTGTGAAAGTTATTAACAGAAAAGTCAAGGCTAATGGCTTTTCAGCATCGCTCTCCTCCCTGAGAAGCTTCAAGTCACACTTTGTGTGTGATGACGAATGGCTTCACTTGGGTCATTATAGTGAAATAACATTTACTGCCTCCGGACCCATACTGGGAAGCGGATGCGTTCAATAGTTTACATGTTCTTTGCCAAGTGTTGCTTTTGACATTTATGGGGGTTTTTTTGAGGCATTGTTAGATGTGTGCCAGATTGGTTTATTTTAGCATCAGTTAAGTGAAATTTTAATGCTGCACTGGAATGTTAATGAAGAGTTGTGTATTTTAGAAAAATAAATTTCAATAGGGACAGGCGGTGGGGGATGAAGTAACCTGTGGAATTACCACCCAGGATTTTCATTGCATCTGCCTTTGTAAATCTTTAATTTCCTCTGCAGGGCTATGACCAGGAGGAGACAATATGGGGAAGTTGCCAACCTTCTCCAAGGTGTTGTGAATGTTTTAGAGCACTTCAACAAATACATGGGGATCCCTCAGATTCGACAGCTCTCTGAAAGGTAAAAGGTTCAAATCCTGAGCACTTACATTCCTGCTGGGAAGGAAGGTTAGGAAATGCATTAAGCAGGTTCAGTGTCTCAAGGATGTGAAGGCTGGACATGGTCCTTCGGGGTTTTTTCCAGCCAAAGCAAACATGTTAAAATTGGACACAGTTTGCTCAAATCTTGAGCAACCCATTCTGTTAAATAACAGTAATTAGCGTGGATGTGATTCATGAATGTTCTGTGCTTCTCATTGTCTGGCTTTTCATTTTCTTACCTGGAAGTGCAAATTGTTTTATGTGATCTTCACATGCAGGTGTTTGTGGTGAACCCTGAGGCGACGCTTTCTCCTGCTCTCTTACCCTCAGCGGTCTGACAGTGCCAAACTGCAGTGCCCAAGGGGTTGGGCAGGCAGGATTTCTCCTTCTGCATTATCCAAACTTGGTTATTCTGAGCACCTTGAGTTTCTTCTGCCAAAACCTGCTCCCATTGCCCAGTTCTGCTGAGATTTGACGCTTGCAGCCCATCTTCCCAAGCTGACATGCAGCACACCTGACTGCTCTAAATAATTTTAATGGGCTTGTGTAGTCATGATTTTCTAATGTGGAGATGTGTTAGAATTTAATTGGGTGAGTTTTGGTGCAACTCCCACAGCAAGTCCCCACCATTCTCAGCAGTAGCAGGTGAAGGCCCAGTGGTGACTCAGGCACCACATCTTGGCTTCATTTGGGGTGTGACAGCCTAGTGTCAAGGGAACAAAGGCCCTTCCTGTTCTAGGGGACATGGCTCACCCTGCCTGAGATGACTTTGCTCATTACAGAGGTACTGGAAGGAGTCTTCCAGGCACAGTAATTAATTTTTTTTTGGTGACTCCCTTTGCTAAAACAGCAGCTGGCTGCCTGTGCTGTTTAGTGATGGAAACAGCGTTTGAACGATTTGTTTGTAATGTTTTCATGTAAATCTGTTGGACTTTCTTTACGGTATAGGTTCCTCTTCCAGAAACCCCAGATGGAATCCATGAGGCAGAGCAGAAGAAAAAGCCACTCTAAATCTAGAGAGAGGGATGGGGCCTTGTTTTAACAAGGCATTTGACCATAAGCATTTGCTTAAATGACAATGAACATCAAGGAAATGTAAACATATTTTAGTGCTCTTCTGAATTTAGGCTGTTGTCTATTGCAACCTCATGCTCAGAAAGATTGCTTGCTTCATTTTCTTCCAGAGTGGTAATGCCCTTTGGGCAGAAACCTGCTGTCATTGGCCATTTTAAGGCCAAATATAATTTAAGCTTTGGTCCAGGATTCTGGCTGGTTTTCCCTTTCTGGTGGATGATTATTTAATACTTTTGTAGTTGCTGATGGTTACAAAAACGAATTCAGCCTACTGCTAAAAGCCATGGTGGTTTCAAGTCACGCCAGCAAGACTGGCAAGGACATGGAGGAAAACTTCTTTTGTTTTATTCTCCCTTCAAGATAAGGATCTGAAAAGCTCAAGAAAGCCTGTTCCTCCTATTTTTAGAATTGCCTCGGCAGGGTTTTCCTTCCAGTGTTTATACAGGGAGAGTTGCACCATCTGGTAGTGATAGAGGCGGCTGCTTGTGGGGCGAACAGAGCTGCACTGGGGTGCTGCTGGGAGCTCTTTGCTGCTCTCACATCCAGGCTGAAAATTCCTGCAGGGAGGTCTGTGGCACCGTAATTCTGCTCTGGAGTTTGACTGTTATGTGTAGATATTAGGGCCCGATTTGGAGTTGACTTTTCTCTCTCTTTTGCTTGGAAATCCTTTCGTGATTCATGAAACATCAGAGGCAGTTTGCCTGGCTTCTTGCAGTGATATTTTTAGACTGTGAAATCGCTGGGGTTTGATATCTCCTGGATTTGTTTAAACGGTGCAAGTGAAGCCTCTAGGATGTTTGGGAAGGCAAGAAATGCTTTAGTAGATGTTGGCACGGAGCTGTGACAGTAACCAATGTCTGTTATATACAATAAGTCTATTATATACACTGCTAAACGAGCAGATTCTGTTGCTTTCTGTAATAAAGAGCCTCTCTTTCTTGGCGTGAATGGAGTGAAGCCAAGTATGAATGGGAAACCATGGGAAGGAGAAGTGCCTGCTCAGTGGTGTTGGATGTGCTCTTTGTCATGGGGTATTCAATTTAGCTTCCTGCTCCTGGATGCTGTGAGAAGTAATGATGTGTTTTTAATGTTGTTTTCCACCTGTTCTATCCCTCTGAAAATAACCAAACAAAATCCCACTGTATTCATTGGAAACCTGGACTGAACTCTCAGTGGTTGGCTCCTTGTGCTAATCCTGTGGAGTATTGACGTGAAAATGTCACAATTCATGTCCAAATGTAAATATTTTCCTAATAGCGTTCCTAAAACAACTTCTAATGTGGTGCCTTGGAAGTTGTTGTAGTAAACAGGAATATTTTCTTATCTCTCGATCTTCTTCTGTTTTCTGTCTGTAGAGGGGGAGGTACAATTAGTGGTCACAAACCCACCCCTGAAAGTGGTTGAGCAGGCCTGGTAGATAGTGGAAAAAAGCCTGGAAAGTATGATTACAAGTTTGCCACAGAAAAACAGGCTGGCTCAGCCTCTTTTTATCTCAGCAAGCTGCCAGGCGTGGTTTAAGATTTCTGGTAGCTTTGGCTAAAGGAATTGCGGTTTCTAGTAATTTGAAGTCCTTTGAAACGAAACAGTGGGTTTTCTTGTTTTTATTTTTTAAAGGCCAGGGGAATCAGAGAACAAAAGCCACTAATAATAAAACAAACGTCTGAGAAACAGAAATCATTAGTATTTGGATAACCAAAGGGTTTGGCACATGTGAGCAGCTGCAGGAAAAGGCAATTCCCTGCGGCGTGGGATGCAGGATGGCTGCTGGGATACCCCAGCACGTTTCTGAGGGAATCTGGTCATGGAAAGATACCCTTATCAAACTGTCCTGAGGCTCTCAGAGGTCCTAAATCTGTTTTCTGGGGTTGCTGAGCCTTAGTGGGCAATTCACTTTATGCAAGTGGTTAAACACACAGACACGTGCAGGAAGGTCCTTCAGTGGTAAATTTGAGCACTGCCGCTCATGGGATTGAGACTTTTATCCCTGCAGTTTCCACTTCATGGGGATTATTGAGAATTACTGAAAGGTTCACAGCTTTCCATGGGGGCAGTAATCTCTAGTAGCTAAAGCAAGTGCCCCCCTGTTGTTCTCTGCCTAAAGCAATCACGCTGTAAAGAGGTGGCAGAAGGGTTTTCATGTTTCTGGGCATGTGTTGGCAGACAAAAATAATAATAATTGCAAAAATAATTGTCTGTCTATGTGCTTATGTAAAGAGTGGTAGTTACTGGGAGGGCAGTGGAGCTCCCTGTCCTTGCTCACACCTAAACCTTTGGCTACTTTGATGGCTCTGCCCCATCCCTCTCTTACAAAATATGAAGGAAGAAGAAAAAGGTTAAAACTCCTTCTCACTGTTGGCTTTTGAGAGATTTTTAAGCAGGACCTATTTTTAAAAAATACATATTTTTAACAGCCCACTTCAGCAAGGCATTCCTGCAAGTTCCTTAATTTAAGGATACGAAAATCCCCATTAAGACTATCCTTAAGCACTTTCCTGAACCAGAGCCTAAAACAACGAAGCCTGTGGACAGGGATTTTAACTGCTTGACAGAGCCTCTTTTAAATTTGTTGAGTCTTTAGGAATCTGGCTGCTGCTCTTTTCAGTGCCTCCACTGTGCTGCACTGCAGCTGTTGTTAAATAGGAAGGTCCCTGTAGCCACTCATAGGGAAAGAAGCACCACTACTAAAAGCTTCCAGTTGTTTATGCTACTCATTATGCTCATTAATTTCTGTATTCTGACGCCTGATGCAAAAGATTTCTTGCTCCTTGATTATTTGAAAGATAAAAATTTTCAATCCTTGTTTTACTGTCTCTTTTTCTTCATTTTTGCCCCTTCTTTTTCTGCAGGGTTCCTCACATGAACTACTAGTGCTTCCTTGTACAATTTAAGCAGGAGTAAACCTGCAGTTGTGGCTGCTGAGCTGGGTTCCTCCTTACTGCTTAAATTTCCCTCTCTATTTCAACATATTAGTGAATCCCTTTTGTTTCACAGTTATGAAGGTGTTAACTGGGGATCTTTACCTGGAAGAGTAGAGGAGTTTCTGAACATTCCCGTGAAGCAGAGAGCTTAAGTGTGAATTATGTTTGACATTGCAGGCAGGAAGCTGTTCCAACAAAATCCCCGTAAATAAATCTTGGGGAAAGCAGGTCGTACATCCAGTTAAATCACAGATATAAAGTTATATTTCAGCTGTCATTTTTTAAGGACTAGAATTTTCTGCATTTGGCACCATTAAAGAATCCAGCCTTTTCTCCAGCATTGTCAGGTCATCTCATAGTGTTTCGCTACTAATGGAACTCAAATAGGAAGATTAAAGAAGCAGATAAGGTTGAGGAGTCTTAAACAACCAAAAAAAAAAAAAAATCCACAGTCTTCTCCCCACAGTCTGAGCAAACATTTTCACAACAGTAAATGTCGCTGCCCTCACTAACATATCAATCTCAGTGGAAAAATCCACTGCTTTGAGCGATCAGTTTAGACCTGAAAGCATTTCCAGTGTAATAAAAACTGATGGAAGAATTCACGGGCTGCAGAGGGATATAAGTGCCTTGCTGTTTGCTTTGGCTCTCTCTAGTATGCGTAGGCATTTCCATTTCCCTAGAAGTATCAATTAAGCTGTATTGACTTTTATTTCTGGAAATTGGAAGCTTTATTCTCTCAGCCAAATACGGAGCAAGATTGTGGTTTGTTCGAAACTTTTAACACCCATTTCATACCTTTGCTCTTTTATGCTTCTTAAGGCATGGAGAATTTATAGGATAAAAAACTGCAGCCAGAAGTACATGGATGCATTTAAAAGTAGGTCAGTGCACCTGGAACTGTGAAAGGTTTACAGTGAAGATAGAGACGTTGAGAAGCTTTTTACGTGTTAGGAACATGTATTTGTTGAAATGTGATCGACATACAGAAATGTAAAGGTAGATTGATCACACTTGCCTTAAAAGAACCCTACTGATTTCTCAGCTGATTGTTGAAATATTAAAATGGCAGCAGGACAAGAGAATCTAGGATGTGTTCTGCTACAGCTGAGGGGTCAGTGCTGTAGAGAGTTGTCATCCCAGTGTCATTCAGGGAGAAAACACTCTCCCAATTCTGACACACAGACCTTCTTATCGTGGATGTTTTCTCTTTAGCATCCTTTTTATCCCTTAAAAACTTTCAGGTAGCTGTCAGTGTTTCAATCCACATTGCAGTACTGTTTGCAAGCAACAAAACAAAGAGGTGGTTGAGCCACCACCAAAACCTTCCCTTCTGTCCTCCCCAGGGTGAAGGCGGCTCAGAATGAGTTGGGACAGCAGATCCTGGCTGACTTCGAGGAAGCCTTTCCTTCTCAAGGTACAAAGGTAAAGTTCTCACTTTCCTTCCTCCTTTGGCAAAATTGTTGCTGAAAACTATTCAGTGTGATTGCCATTGGGTTTTGTCTCGTTTTACATCTAGATTTGGTCTCCCTCTGTTTCAGGATTTTCTTTAGAAAGCAGAGGGTGCAGGGTGTATTTCTCACCGTTCCTGTCAAGTGAATGTGAGGGAGAAGTGACACTTTCTCCTGTCCCACTGACACAGCTATTGCAGTGAGGGCTGCAGCCAGTCAGGGAATGCCCCAAATAATTCCTGTGTGGCCCTGTAGACCAGCGTGGGATTCCCTTGGCATCTCACCCAATTACTGGTTATTTGTTTGTCACAAGAGGTTCTTGTTGTGATCAGAGAAAGCCAAGCACAGACTGTCTGTTGTTGTGGTGCTACCAAGTTTGTCTCTGGTTTACTCAGACAGCACAGACACAAATCTGGACTAGGGCTAAGGCACCGAATGTGCTTCTCCAACATTGTGCATCCAAATGTTTGCAAACAGTAAGGGAGGTAGGTGTGAATTTAAATTTACTTCAAAGAAAACATTTGTGCTGTCTTTCAAGTAGCAGCTCTGCTGGTTACTTCATAGAAATGACAAGCACAGGAACAAGGAAACTGTTTGGAACAGTTGATGAAGGACAAATCTATGTCCATGTGAAGCAGCATCAAAACAGCATTTTTTTTAAAAATCCTTTTAAATTTTCTGTCTTCTCTGCTGTGGAACAGCTTTATGACCAGTGAAACGGGAGCAGCTCGATTTTCATCCAAGGGAAGGAAGATGTAGCGATAAATAAAGAGTAGCAGCAGAAGCATTGAAAGGAGAATAATGGGAAAGGACAAAACCAAGATAACCTGGGTGCAGTGCAGTTTACAGTCACCCATTCAAATATTTAACCCTAAATCACTTTCTTCCTGTTTATTTTGATAGAGGACTGGTGGACCCAGCAATGTCCTACGTGATGCGTGTCTGGTCGCCAACGTCCTGGATCCCAGAATCAAGCAGGAAATCATCAAGAAATTTATTAAACAACACCTCTCGGAGTATCTGGTGCTTTTCCAGGAAAACCAAGATGTAAGGGAAGCTTAGCAAGCTGCATTTGGATTTCACATTTTGCTCTGCTGGCGTTCACAAAATTTCACGCTTCCACAGGTTCCTGTGGTGAAAAGTTTTTATTCCCAAGGGTTTGGAAACAGTAGGTGTGGTATGGCTGATGAGCTGGGATTCAGTGTCCTCTCTGCCAGGATGACTTCCTCCCACCTTAGACCTCAGTTTCATGTATCATCATTAGAAATGTTTTCCCCTCATATAGTAAATATATAATTTCATGTCAGATATTCTTTCTGCCCTGCAAAGGGTTGAAAAAATTAAACTCTGAAAATTGCAAACCACCTCCCTCCAAACGAACAAGAAAAGCTGCAAAATGCCTAATAGCCTTGGGGAAGAGATTTCTAGGAAGTTATTTATCTTTGTAGCTAATTTTTGAATTTCCTGTCCTGACACTAACGACTTCTTAAAAATGTACTATAACCTTCTTAAATTTGGAAAAAAAGCCACCACAAACCAAAACCACCATTAGATCAAAATGTATTTTATCAATTTCAAGAGTTTGACAAAGGAGAGAGAAAGGCTAAAATGCTTACTTTTAAGTAGCATATTTCCATCAAAGTTTTTTGGATTAATCTTTCTTCTTTTTTACCAGAAAGCACTGATGTTAGGGGGAAAAAAATCCCAGCCTGCTCAGGTTGTAAGAATTGTTGTCAAATTTTGCATGTGAGCTAAATGTAAGAATCCAGGAATTCCTGCATTCTCATCCCACTGTTGACTTTAGCCTCTGTCTGTGAAACAAAGAGGGTCGGATCAAGTGAAATATTATTGGATTGAATTTTCAATAATATCTACATGATTTAGGAGTACTGTTATCCTCATTTTCAACAGAACTTGCTCTCTTAATTCACACAAGATAGGATTTTCAGTCTGGCATGTGTTTAAGCACTTTGAATCACAGAATCGTTTAGGTTGGAATAGACCTTTAAGGCCATTGATTCCAACCATTCCCCAGCACTGCCAAGTCCACCACTAAACCCTGTCCCTAAGTGCCACATCCACACACCTTTTAAATCCCTCCTGGGATGGTGACTCAGCCAGTTCCCTGGGCAGCCTGTTCCAGTGCTTGATAACCCTTTCAGCGAAGAAATTTTTCCTAATATCCAATCTAAACCTCCCCTGGCTCAACTTGAAGCATTCAAAGTAATATAAATAGAGGTCAAATTAGCTCTGATCGATAGCCCCAGCTCCTCTGCAGAGCTCCAGCAGCGCGGTGAAGCAGCCGGGCTGGATATTAGGAACTGCTGCTGTGAGAGGTGATGTTCTCCGTGTGATCCAGGTGGCCTGGCTGGATAAGATTGACAGGCGCTACGCTTGGATCAAGAGGCAGCTGGTGGACTACGAGGAGAAGTACGGGCGCATGTTCCCGCAGGAATGGTGCATGACGGAGCGCATCGCCGTGGAGTTCTGCCACGTCACCAGGTGAGCCTCCAGGGAGCTCGGGCTGCCTCCCAGCAGCCTCATCTTCCCTAAAATCAAACCTTAGCTTGTCTCCTGCCACACTGGTCATACATCCATCGGGCTCCGAGGGCGGTCTTCAAACACCTCTGTAGAGTTGTCCGTAATTAAAAGCAAGTGAGGGGTGGAAATCCTGAGAAGTATCACTAGAACTGCAAGAGAGATGATGTGGAAATGAATTTTCAATGGAACAGAGATAAAAATCAGTAATATTAGAGGCCAGGTGGAATAGTGTGAGCTGACTGCCTCACGCTAGGCTCTTTGTCAGCCAGAAACAGGACCAGAGGAAGGTGCCAATGGGTGTCCCAGCAGCACCAGTGCCTTTGTTCTGGGACCCCAGTGGGAGGCACTGTACTTCCCAAGGTTTGATCCTGTGGTTTTCCCTGCGGCAGTGCTGTGCTGGCTGTTAGGAAATGGGGTCTGTTACCCACAGAGCTCTGAACAACCGTGGTTGTGTTTGAAATGGGATCTGCAAAGCAGTTTTATGTTAGAGAGCATCTTAGGAATTAGCTTGAATTTTGTGATGAAAGTCTCTCTAAGGAATAGGCCGAATTACAGTGTTAGGTTTCAGATCTTTATAGAAAACCCACATTTGTTTTTTCTATTTCCCCCTCTCTCTTCCAGGGCAGAGCTCTCTAAGATCATGCGCACAAGAGCGAAGGAGATTGAGGTGAAATTGCTTCTGTTTGCAATTCAGAGGACAACCAACTTCGAAGGATTCCTGGCTAAACGCTTCTCAGGCTGCACTCTTTCTGATGGGACAGTGGTAAGGGGATTTCTAAAGAGCAGTCCTTTTTTAACAGCTTCTTTGGGATAAAGAAACCCTGTCACACTCTGCTAGTGGGACACTGCAGAAGATGTCACCTCCAGCCTCCTCTTGCAGTGGCACATTAGGGTGTTTAGTGGGATTGTGCTCAGTGGACTGTAGTTTGAAAAGTGGTTTTTAATCATGCGGACTGTGTAGAGAAGGTGGCACAGGGCTCACAAGAGTAAAGATACACTGATTGTGTCCTTTTTTGGTTCTCCTGGGCCCTGTGCTGTTTGCAACTGAAGGCACATAACTATGGGGAACCACAGAGTAATTACGGAGTGATGTCTGTGTTACAGTGTTTGTTCTCTGCATGTTAATAACACATAATAACTAAGAGTCCCCTCTTGAATTCTGCTTACCACACGTTCACCACATGGTACCAACTTTCAATCCCACATTGTTGGGTCAGTCTGACTTACAGGGACATTGGTAGCTTCTACTTTTGTCTCATTTGTAAGATTGTAAAGGCAGAGCCGAGAGAAACAGCTCAGGGAGTATCTCTGGGGCCATCTCTGCTTTTTCTGCCCAAAATCTCAGCCAGGAGCTTTGCCAGCCAAGTGCTCTGGAAGCGCAGAGTCCACGTGTGGCTCAGAAGCCACTGGTTTGAGGTTGGCTCTCTGTCCAGCTGGTGTCTTGAAGGCTCCTTGGATGAGATAATTCAGCCTAGAAGGAAAGCCTGCAGGACCCACTTGTAATTTGCTGTGGGTGAGTGGGTGCTGCTAATTAAAAAGGGAAGTCCTGTCAGGTTTTCCTCCTGGCTGAATTTAGATCTCTGGAGAATATGGCTTTTTTTTTTTTTAAGGGCTCTGTAAAGCGAAATACGGATGCAGCTGTGTGCCAGAGGGCACAAAAGTGACTGTTCTCTGAGGAGCTTCCTCTTTTTCAACAGAAGAAGCCAGAAGTGCCACCCCCTTCCACCAACCCATTTCTGGAGGATGAAACTGGGACAGAGACAGATGAGATTGTGATTGAGAAAAGTGATCCGGACAAAGTAAGTCTTTGAAGTTCTCCAGTTGTCAGTGAGGCTGTCTCTCTGTCAAAATCTCCAGTGGTGCCTAAGCTTTTCCCATCACATTGATTTGGGAGGTTTGTTTTCACAGCAATTAATTCAGTGCAGTTTTGATCCTTTGTGCAGCATAGAGGCTCCCAGTACGCCCATGGTTTGCTCTGGCTCACTTCACTGAAACCAAAGCAATCTTTATTTCAGTTAATAGTACAGAGACAATCCTGCCACGTGAGAGTGAGTTGGATTCTGTTCTAGCCTGTATGGCAACAGTTTAAGTGTAACTACAGGATTTCTGTCAAAGAAAGATGAACTAGCGCAGTTGGGCTTTCAGATCCCAAAAGAAGCTCCTCCACAAACAGTTGCAATTCATATTTTGCCCTGTCAGCCAGGCAAACTGCCTGGAGTCGCCAGGCAACTCGTTGAACTTTCAAGTGTCAGTTTTAGATTTGCACTCCAGATAAATTACTTCTGGGATTTTTATCTCTGTAGTGCTTTTCATCCATTACCTTGGCAAAGCAGGCAACACCTAATGGCTTGTACAAGCACTGAGCTTCCAAAGCCCTCTGCAAACATTAAAGAAGTGAATAGTAAATGCAATTGTTTTGATTGGCACCAATATCAAAGCCTATAAGCCCCACATTTTTTATTCACCATATGGATGTTTTCTAAATGTTCAATTGTAAGTTGTTTGAGGCTGGGACTCTCTCCTTCTTTAATGTGTTTACAGCCCTGTAAATGGGCCATGTACAGGTGTATCCTGATGGATGACCAGGGCCCCAGGACCTACTCCTGGGGATATCAGGAGGTGGTAGTTCTCCACCAGCACAGTCTGGTGCATCCCCTCCAGATTTTCACGTGAGCAGGGCAGCCCTGCCTTCTACCCACAGCCGAAGTCCTGAAACAGAATGATTTAAATGAAATTTTGCTCTTTTCATTAAAATACAGCTTGGACAGCTGGTATTGGCTGGTCTTTTATCAGTGAAACAGTGACTGGGAGCTTGGGGAGACACGGGTGATGTATGTTTTGGGAAGAGCTTGCTTTCCAGTATCTAATGGCTGGGAGAAGGTTGGCTTTCATGTGCAGTGTTGGGATGAGAGGATGTCCTTGGAGAGGTCAGTGTTGCTAGAAGGCAGATGAGAGATAATTGCAGTAATTAGTGCTGGGTTTATTGAACAGCAGAATGCACTGCCCTGGCCAGAAGCAGTCCAGTAGCTTCTGAGAAAAGAAGTGCTGTGCTCCCTGTACCTGAGGAGGCTGGTGTGAAGCCATCCACGGAGGTATCCACTGAAATGCTGTGTGTGCTTGAGGTTGCCCTCTTCTTTTGGGAAGTCCACGTGTTAATGCTCGCAGTGCAGTGCTGGGTTCTGCTGCACGGGCAGCTGCTCTGCAGGCTTCTGTCTGCCAGGTGGGAGGCCCGTGGGCTCCAGTATTTCAGTGTCACAATGCCAGCAGCTGGTGGTTTGTGCTGAGACTTCACGTTGGAGAACTCATCTTCTGCTGTCACTGTGTGGAGAAGAGAAGGGACAGGAGGAAGTGAAGTATTTTCAGTGGAAGAGCCCTTCCAAGACACTAGTCCCAAGAATTCAAGACACTTGGGAGTGTAAGAGGGAGCACAAGAGTTATGGGGGGGGAATCCATGTTAAAAAAGCACCTCCTTTAGCAATCCTAACAGTTCAGTTTAATCTGTTTACTTTGGATAGTAATGAAAGGAAACTGGGCCAGCTGCAGACCTCCTTACTGTGACAACAGTAACCTTTTATTATTTCCATCAAACTCAAGGAGGAAATAGCTTAAACATCTGCAGCTTTTGGACAGGATTGCACACTCAGAAACACAGCTTCAGTGCTACTGTTAAAAGATTTAGTATTCTCCCCACCAGACACGCTGGGAGCAGCGAGATGGGGAGACACACGCACACACAGAGCCGGTCCTGCTTTAGGAGTTGGCTCTTCCAGCCTGGTAAATCATAAACATGGTGAATTTGCAGCCTTGTGTTGGCACTGCCATCCTGGGGACCTGGCCACTGGGAGGTTTCTGCAATTACCAGCTATTGTTTTCCTCCCGGCTCTGACGAGTGTCTGCATCCGGCAAAAATGGGCAGGCCCTGGCAGAGGGGCTGGGATGGAGGATGCTGGTAGTGGCTCTGTCCCAGCACTGTGCAAACTCAGTCGATTCTCCAGTCATGCTCTGGATGAGAAGGTTAATGAAGCCAGGCGCATAAAGGTGGCCTGGCCTCCATAAAACCTTTTGCTCGCTTTAGGTTTGCAGCCATCCATTAGGATTCATCGTGTCTTTGGGGCTGAATTAATGCTGAGAAGTGTTTGCCTTGTCATTCCCTGCTGTTTCTGCCAAAGACTTAGTGCCACCTCTTCTTTTTAGGAGAGAATGTCCTTTAAGCTCCTTTGTTTTGCTTTTCTTACACTAAAAAAAAATTTCAGCTGGAAAAATTCTTATCTTCCTTGGCTGGGAGCTCATCCTGGCTTTTTGTAGAGAGAGAGGCAAGAATTCCATTCCAGAGCCACTGCAGCCCTCCTTGCAGCCAGTGAAAAATTTTTGGTTTGCTGGGAAGCAGCAAGAAAAATTGTCTATTAGTGAAAAAATAGTAACAACGGAGCCATAGGGCAAAAAGGAGCTTAAAGGCCCTGCCCAGCTGGTACTTAAACATGCACAAATTTAAGTATATGAGTTGTCCCAGTGGCTTTGGTGAGCTGTGCTTGGCCATGGTTTAGAGTGCAGCACTAAACTAAAATGAGGCTAAACCAGATGGCTCCCAATGTGCCTAATGCTCTAAATGTAATTTTAAAATAGAAATCTTTGCATCCCCAGAAACGTGTTTCACAGAGAAAACAGTCATATAGTGTTGCCTGTATCATTCTGGCTCCTCCAGTAATTACATGCTGTTCATCTAAATAAAATTCATCCAGATGAAGTCTGTAACTGAGTTATTACTCTTGATATTCTAAAATGTAAGGATTTTGAAATCTTGCTTCCAAATAGCTGCTGCATTTGATTTCAGAGGAGACTAGTGGAGTCTTGTTACTGTTTGAAGGATTCAGCGAGGTTTTCTTTGCAAACTGCTTTAAGATTCTTTTACTGAAATCTGTTAGCATGGAGCAGGCTTCTCTTTAAGGATAAGAATATTTTACAAGTGCAAAGATAATTCCTTGGATTGCCAACAGCTTTGTAAGAGGGAGGGAAGACTTGCCTGTACTGTCAGTTATATGCTTTGATTACTTGACTGTAAATTTCTGTTAGAATATCTCTAAAGACTTACATACTTCTGTGCTGTTGTTGTTTCTTCAAGGTCTTACAGGGCAGGTTTGAAGCCAACTATCTCAATGTTTTCTTACAGCCAAAGAAGCCAAAAGTCCCTGACAATCCTTTCCATGGCATTGTTTCCAAGTGCTTTGAGCCTCATCTTTATGTGTATATCGAGTCCCAGGACAAGTGAGTAACCGGCTCCTCTTCGGGGTTTGTTTGCTTTTGAACGTGTTGGGTTGTACTGCCTTCTGTACTCAAGCTGCAGAAAATTAATTTATTGAAAGTCTGCTTTCATCAGGAGCGGTGTTTGTGGTTCAAGAAAGTTTTAGTGGGACCTTTGCTTGGGCAAAACGAGTGTTCAGAGGGCTGTGGAGGTTGTAATTGCAAAGGCCTGCAGGAATGGTGACTGCTGCCTTTCTGCGGAAGAGGCTTAGTGTTCCTGAAATTACTTCTGTTGCCTCTGCAATTCCCACTGCAGACATATGTCTTTCTTTCATCTCGTGTCTTCCACAAATAATAGGTTTGGGTTTTCTGTAAAATACTCGTGTGGCTTCGTGGCAGAGGGGTTTCAAGATTTGCTTTACAGAAAGAAATAAGTTATTTGAGATCCTTAGATGAAAGCTGCTGTAGATGAGCTGGCTGTAAGATAACATTATCATTGCTCACAGATTGGGACTCTGTCAGGGGCTTTAATCCCTGGAACGCTCCTTCATCTTCCTCTTTGACTTGCAGCAAAATAACTTGAATGAAAGGAGCTTTCAGCTTAGAGCTCAGAGAAGTTTTTAGAGGTCTCACCACACTTTTTTGTGCACCTTGATTCACACCAGGGTTTAAATAACATCTCGGTAACAACTGCAGTGCCACCTTGAAGAGGAGATAGTTGAAAAAGGTTCAATTTAGTCTTTTAGCACAGATTACTGGCTGGAAAGGAGAAGGACGTGCCTGCTTTGTGTTTCTCATCTGTCTGTGCCCTCCTGTCTTCAAGGACTTGCACATGAGAGAGTGCATAACTTAGGGCTCCTGGTGTCCTGATTTTGTCCAATCTCCACAATAACCATCTTGAAAAAGCTTTCCCATGTGCCATCAACCTTTTATGCTTAAAAAAAAAAATAACTGAAACCTTGCACAATGGTCTGTCATGCTGGGCTTAGGTTCTGCTGTGCAGTATAACAAAGGGAAACTGATATTTCCCCCCCTGCCCTCAGCCGACTGAGCACTGACTTGTTTGAATATTTCTTCCCTTCCCACTGGGGGTCATTTTAATCCCCGTTTTGGTAATTCTACCCCACTGTGCTCCTAGCCCTTTCAGTTGCCTTTTTTTTTTTTTTTCCTTTGCTTTTACAATCATGAGATGTTTTATATTAGCTTTATAGCCACCGGCTGCAAGGAGTTCAAAGAAAAACTGCCACAGTATTCCCCATGCTGCCCCTGCCTGCCAAAAATTGCTTTCCTTCATGATTTTCTCTCTTCTTCCCCCTTCGATTGAACTTTTGAGGAATCTGCTGCTGATGTCTGAAAATGAGATGTTGCTTAGATCATTAATTGTGTGTTTGGGCTCTGAATAGTGAGAGTAGCGCGATAGTTTTGTTCATCATTGCCTGAAATCTGTGGCAGAAAGCAGCCTGGGCTTTTTCTTCCAAAAAATTGCTTCCATGCCCACTTAAAGAAACACGTTGCCAAAATCTGTAGCAGTTTAAGAGGAGACACCTGAAAGAAAGACTTTAAAGATGCTGCTCTCCATTCTCAGCTGCAGAGTAAATATCAGATTTCTTAGCAGTGAAGTGGATTTCATTTCTGCCCCTTTGGGGCTGTGTGTCTTTAGCTCTTCCCTGTGGTCAGTTGGAGCAGCAGGAGCACACAGACATGAGCTGAGCTGTTCTGCTGGAGGGAAGGAAGGACTCTGTCAGGTCTGCAGGGTTGAGCGTGTGCAGAGCTGTGCCTCAGGCTGCTAAAAGGCACGTCTGAGTTCAGATTGTTCGGAAAACTGGCACTTCGTCGCGTGTGTTTGCAGCCTCAGGAGCAGAGGGGGGCTTCCAAAATACCCAGCCCGTGGAAACTATTCTACAATGGTCCAGGTGTCTCAGTGCCATTGCCCTTTTTCAGTGCCCAGCAGATACCACCGTTCACATCACTGAGCTGACCAGCTTCCCGAGCACCGTGTTCTTCTCTCGTGCTGCTGAGGAGATGCCTGGCTCCTCTCGTGATTGCCAGAGTGGAAAAAAAAAAAAACCTCCTGAATAGGTTGAGTGAAAGAAAAAAAGGAAGAGGAATGCAGGAATGAAAAGATTTAAGAACCAGAATAAAATTCCGTTTGTATGATTTCATGTCATACTTTCTCTTGGTTAGATTTGGCGAGTTCTCGCTCCCAATAAATGTGCTACTGTTAGGAAATACCACATCTGCACTACCAGAGAATTTTCTTGGAGCTTTTCCGTAGAATCTATGGAGAAAATACTCATTTTCTGTAGCTCTCCTGCCTTCTTCATGTTTCATCTCCCAGTAGCTTTTTCTCTCGTTTGGCTCGGAGAGCCAAACTCTCCATGCTCCTGTTGTACCACACAAAGGTGTTTAGCCTTCGTATTTTATTTGGGAAAACTGAGACTAATGTGAAAGTTTGCCATCAGCTGAGCTGGCCATTAATGATATATTAGTTCCCTTAGCGCCCAATATCCTGAGATTTCGCTTGTACCAGTCCCATGCTGAAATAAGAGCAGTCTCATAGCCTGTTTTGACAGGCAGTTTGTCCAGGTTGGGATCAGAACAAGCGTGAAGCCCCAGCACTGCTCTCCCAGCTCTTCTGAACAGCTGCATTTTCTCCTGCACCCCAGTTGACAAGACCTTGGGGGACCAGGAAAATGCAGATACATTTCACTTTGCCTTGGAGAAGGGGAGAACATGTGGACTAAGCATAAAGAAACAAAAGCCATTGACATTCCTGACCGTGTCTTGAGACTGAGAGAATGAAAAAAAAACCAAAGTGACTGGTGAATGCTAAGAAAGCTCCACTTTGTTGCCCATCTGGAGCAAAGCACAGATGCAGAGGTGGAGATGCAGCTGTTTAATTTGACAAGGAGTGAGCCACGTCCGCTTTCCTTGAGAACCTGCAGGAATCTGCAGCCTGCAACACGTGTGAGCCCTCCTGCAGCTCCATCTGTTTGGCTCTCCTACAGCTACAGGGGGAGGTAAATTTTGCTTCACTGTGGCCGAATACAATCAATGCTTCAGTTCAGCCTTCAATTGCTCCTGCCAGTGTAGAAATTTACCACATCAGTTGAGCAGCCTGATGTTTTTACAGTGCTTGTAACACAGCCGAGGAGCTGTGTGTAGCTGCGGAATCAGAGCTGTGTGTAGCTGCGGAATCAGAGCTGTGTGCAGTGCTCAAGCAATAAGCAGGGAAAAAAGGGGGCTGCTTGTCTTTGCAACAGCCTGCCTAAAGCCAGAGAGCCTCACTCCATGGCTTAAAGCCCTGATACTGCAAGCACATTCCTGTAGATCAGTTTGGCCCAGTGGATCACCCATGGTAGGAGCTCATCTGTTCTGGGGCAGCAATCTCCTAAGTTTATCGGGGGAGAGACTTCTGTGGTGTCGTGGATTCTTTGGTAAACTGGAATCAGAGGGGTTTTCTCTTTCGCAAGAGGAAAAGAGGACAGACACTGGGGAAAAGTCGTCATTGTTGGCGGGTTTTCCCCTTTCATTGGCAGATGTAAGTGAGAATGTGCTGAAGAGTTTCAGCCACTCTCCTGGGGGTTTGGCTTTCTGTTTAGATACCCCAGATCATGGCACAGCAGAGCCATTACACCCTCAGCAGTGAGAGGGGTGAAGGCTGTGCCATGGGAAGGGGAGAGCTGGAGGAAGTGGAGCCAAGACCATCCTAGAAACAGGAATATAAAACACAGGAACTCCTTTTGGTCAGCACAGTGCCACCCTGTCATCTGAAAGGCCTATGCATTCCTTGAGGAAGGTTGTGTGTCTGGAGGAGGAGGTTTATTGCTGTAATTCAGTTCATCTGGCAAAAGTTCTTTTCCTTGGGAGAGCTGGTCTTGGTCACTGACACGGAAGTGCTGTCTCTGGAGGAGTAGGACCAGAGGAAGTCCTTGGGATCAGAAGACTTCTCTGGTTCTGTGTTGAAGGCCCTGGCCCTCAGCCAGAGGGCTAAAAACCTTTTCGTCGTGGTGAAACGATGGAGTGAAGTTTATCCTTGCCTAAAGATCGAAATATTTGAGCAAGGACCAGGCTATAATGAATCACTGGAGACAATAGGAGGGCTTTTTGTGCTTTTAAGAAGAGTTTAAGTGGGAAGTGCACTTTGTGCTCATGCTAAATAAAACTTCTTTAAAGGATGTGTGAGGCTGTGCAAAACCAGGTGGTATCCAAATGGGACCAAGAAATGGCAAATGGCACACCATTTTGAGCACATCCCTTTAAAATCCATATTCCCCGAGGTCTGCTCCAGAGGCTGCTGCGATGGGAAGCCTGACTGTTACTTCTCCTGGTGCCAGGAATGAAACTTGAGCACAGGCTTTATGCACTTGCATCAAATGTGCTGAACCCAGTCCTGGCAGACTTGGGGAGCTTTTATATGTGACTGGAGAACACATTGAAGCTGCCACTAAAACTCTGGAGCACAAAAGGTCGTTACTCATCGGTCTGGTCTGTGCTGTTGTGTGAGCTTTGTGCTGGGAGGGTGGGATAAGAAAGCACCGGGATGCCCACCTGCTAAAATCTGAACGTGCTTGCTGCCGTCACAAGGCAGGGCCTCCTGTTTTTTAAGCATTATTATCTTTCTTCCCTCCGTTTCCTCCCCCAGCAGACTAAAGTATCTTCGTTGTTTCGCCCATCAGGAATCTCGGGGAGCTGATTGACAGGTTTGTGGCTGATTTCAAGGCTCAGGGTCCCCCCAAGCCCAACGTGGACGAAGGAGGAGCCGTCCTGCCCAGCTGTGCCGACCTCTTTGTGTACTACAAGAAGTGCATGGTGCAGTGCTCCCAGCTCAGCACTGGCGAGCCCATGATAGCCCTGACCACCATCTTCCAGAAGTACCTTCGGGAATACGCCTGGAAAATTCTCTCTGGAAACCTGCCCAAGTGAGTCTCGCTTCCCAAACGCTGCAGCAGCACCGTCTGGTGAGACATTCCAGTGAGGAGCAGATGCTTTTTAAGGATAATTAATGAATACATCCTTGTGGACACTTATTTCACTGTCAAAGACCCCATGTAGCGTCAGTAGGACTACATTTACTTCATAATTTTCTCCAAAGTTCGGTTTGTTGCACTGAGAAAAAGCAGGAGAGCAAAAGGACAGTCACACATTGTTTTTCTTTTAAGGGCCCCTGGAGAATAGCTTCATATTTGGCTTTGATTAGCAGCCAGACTTACAGTTTCTTGAAGTTCCTTCTGAAATGCCAGCCCAAGTCTCTTCAGAGAGGTCTGGCTTTCAGAATTGCTACTTGAGTAACCAGCTCACAACTGTGATTCTTTGCTGCCTCAGCTCAACACTATATATATGATAATTCGTAATGAAGGTGGTTTCTTTGTGTGATGCTGAAGTGCTTACCTGTAACTCTCTCTGCTCTGAAACATTTTATGTATGTATAAATAAAATATATCGATGGAAATCCCATGAAAATAAAGATCATTATGAGTTTACACCAATATGGATAAGTGTACAGGCCAAAGGAGCTCCTGAGATATTGCCAGCCTTCACTGCAGATAATTTTATGTGCTATTTACCATCTTCACTTTGTTTCCCCTGTAAAACTGGGAGCAACAAAACAAATTTCTGAAACCATTAAAATCTTTTACAGGTGGAAGGGGAGAGGGTTCCATCCAGACAAGTGGAAAGATAAATTTAATGTGCGTTCTTTATACACATTTTTTTGCCTGCTCCATTTTTGCTTCCAAGATAAATATCACTGTCCCATTTTTTTTTAATGGATTTGGATTATAAAGAGTTGAGAGGTAGGGAATTTCCTGCCTCTAAACTGTTCTTTCTTTGTTGATACATGAATGTTCGTCACTGGAAGACGATGGAGAGATGGCACATCTTCTGTAATTTACTTTGTTGATATCATCAGCTTTTAAAACAGGTTACCAAAGTCTTAAATGCATGTGGACAGCTGTTTAGTGCTGCAGAGATAAATATGACATGTTGCCTGATAGTTCTGAGATTTTTCTGTAATCTTTAATTAGATTTTGAATAGCTGGCGGTGAAGGTGAAGCTGAGTGGGGAGGGCTGTGTTCCACTTGCATCCCTGTCTACCTTGTTGGGAATGAGTCAGCTGGCCTTTGCCTGGAGACCTGATACAAAGCTCTGTTTGTCCTTCTGAAAGATATTCCTTCACCAAAATAGCAGTTGTGGGTTTGATGTAGGATGACACTGACCTGTCTTGCACAGGGTGTTGAGCTTTGTGGTCAGAAGGGCTTTTTATGGCTTTAAAATCTAGCAGTCATTTTACCCTGTGTGTGTGTCTGTACACCAAAACCCTTACAGGTTTTGTCTGTTTTGTTGTTTTTTTTTTTCCCCAGGACAACCAGCAGCAGCGGTGGGCTCACCATCACTAGTTTGCTGAAGGAAAAAGAAGGCTCTGAAGTGGCAAAGTTTACTTTAGAAGAACTCTGCCTCATTTGCAGCATCCTCAGCACTGCGGAGTATTGCTTGGCCACCACCCAGCAGGTGAGGTTTCCTCTGCAGCACCTCTGAGGGGGCACCCAGCAGCAGCCCCTCTTCTGCCACGATATTCTGTGCTGCTGTGGAGGCTGGGAGAGTCAAAAGTACTGAAATATCCACAGCAGAGTCAGCCCCACGTAGATTATTGAGCTCTACATTATTAAATCTATATTTCAAAGAAAGGAAAGTATTGATTTTGCTGTTCCTACCTGAGAAAAGTAATTTGCTTGTAATCCTGCTTTGCAGCGTCGCTTTTTGGTTCAGTCCTTTTATTCTTGTTACATAATTTGTTTTGGATTGGGGACCAATTTTTTTTTTAGAAAAAGACTCCTGGTTCATCATCTCCCTTTTATAAAAGCAAGAACAACAATCATTCTGACTAAGTTTGGGAAAATACTTGGGTGAAATATTGGGGGAAGGCGGAGTGAAGAGAGGAGGCATTTATGCTGATATGATTTGCAGCCTCATTGCTTGTTACCTTCAGGTGCTTCCAAAATGCCACAGGTCAGGAGATGAGCTGTGATTTTTGGCTGTATCAAGGCCTCTCCACCACTAGATCTGGCAATTCTCCTCCTCTGCAGTTTGGGCACAGACAGTGTGTTGAAAAAACATCTTTATTAGCAGGACAGATGCCACGGTGTTAAGCCAGTATGGTGTTGTGTCATACTAGAGTTACATATTTGACCTTGGAGGTTTAATTCTTTGAGGACACAGAGCCACCATGGCCCATCCTGCCTGATCAGCAGGTCTGGAATGCCAAGAAGGAGAAATTTCCAGTGTCACTGGCTGAGTTTTGGATACAGTCTGGGCACAGATTAGGTTTTAACAAACTGACTTTTCCAGGATACAAGAATGGTCATTTCAAGTAAGAAAAGTGATCTCTCTGTTGCTTGTTTTGTTTCCTAACAGTTGGAGGAGAAACTCAAAGAAAAAGTGGATGCGAGTCTGGTGGAGAGAATCAACCTGACGGGAGAGATGGACACTTTCAGCATGTATGTTCAGCAGATGCATCCTCCCAGAATATATCAAACATCCCTGTTTGTCAGCCAGATGGTGCTGGAGTAATACAGTCCCAAGATCCCGGTGTCACAGGATCCACCCAGATACACGGCCCTAGGCACAGGCATTTCCCTGGTGAAGGAATGGTCATCCTTGGGCTGTCCAAGAGCAGCAGTAGTACAGGCTTTAGTTGTTCCCCATCATCCAAGCCAAAGGAACAAGAGCACTGGAAAAGGGAGAGGAAACAGTGAGTTTCCATTTGAAACATCATTTGCATCTTGGCAGCTCTGCGAGGTGGCTGTAACATTTCAAGAAAGGAAGCTATTTCAGTACATTCCTTCCTGCTCTAACTTCCCCCTGTTAATCAGCAGCCTTGTCAGGATGATCAAACCCCATTTCAGATCACATAAAAGACTGATCCAATCTTATATTTGGGGATTATAATTGAGAGAAGATTATCATTCATTAAAATAACTTTTCACGTAACGATGCTAAGAATATTCTGCTCAAACATCTTTTCCTCTCCACCACTGACAGATAGATTGAATATTTTTTGAGAGAAGAAAATTGAGCCAAAAAAAAAAAAAAAAAGGCTGTTTTGCCTCATATCAGACAAAAGAAAATCTTGGCAAAGCTGGGAAAATAATCCCTATCAGCAGCTCTCTCCCTAAAACTAAAGATTCAGGCCAGAGAGCAGTAAGATGCTTTTTTTAGAAGACTTCCTTCCTGTGATTCCTCCTCTCCTGCTGCAGTGGACAGGATCCCACTGAATCTTCATCCAGGTTTTTCACATGGTCTCAGGCTCCATTCCAGGCTGCAGAGACTCCCTTGCCTTCGGACACTTCTCAGACCTTTTTGAGGGTGAATGCCTGACCCAAAGCTGGGGTTGCTGTGTCCACTAAGCCAAGGCAAGCAAGGTAGCAGGGGAGTAGAAATAAAATGTTCCATGTGATGGGATTTTCTTAACATGGACAAGTGGAGGGTGAGTTTTGCCAGCAGGAACCAGCAACCTCGAGTCACTCCTTGGTTCCCAGTGGCTGCCTCACGAGGTGTCTGGTCGCAGGCAGCCAATATGATGTGTTTAGGAAATTATTTAATATGTAGTTCACGTTTGCTGTTTTGGACAGCTTTGAAGTCCAACTGATAGGGCTGATATATCTTGTAAGAAAGGCTTTTTAATTGACTTTCATTCTGTTCCAGTGTAGTGATTTGTCCAGCCTTCTGTCAGCGTAAGTCATAGCTATAAACCTCTCTGGCGTTCACTCATTCAGCATCAAACAAGTTGTCTCTTTTGGGATTTGATGTCTTGTTAGGCACAGCCATAAAGTAAGTGATAAAACTGTTTCTGCACCCTGGGAAGTGTTTCTTCTTTCATGGAAAGGCGAGTGCAGAACCACCCCAAATGTGTATAAAGGTGGGGCGTTTACCCCTGGCGTGGCAAAGAAGTTTCTTTAGGAAATGTGGGAAAAATGATAAGCTGGTCTTGAAGTTCAACAGAAGAGAAGTTATTGTCACGTAAATGCAGAAATCCTTCGTTCCCACCTCCTTCCCTGATGATCTGTTGTGAGATTGTGGGCAGCACTCAGAGACCTTCTGAAGGCCTGAAGTGTTGGGCTCACGTAATGAGAACTTACTGTACTAGGACTGTTCTGCTCCTTCATGGCTCAGCTTCCCAATCCATCAGCTTCTGTGCATGTCAGGGATTGCTGAGGAGTCACTCACTGCTCCCGAAGTACTTTATGTGCTGCCTGGGCTAAGGATTTGAAGTGCCTTCTTGCAGAACCAGGATCCAAAGCCCTCTGGGCGTGTCATGATCCTTTGTGTTTGCAACACCCTTCTTGCTGCAGCGTTACCCCTCCACAGTGGGTGTTTATTTTCAAGGGCAGACAAATGGGGTTCTCTCCCTCTTTGCAAACTCTTAGTTTTCAGGTGAGAGCCTGCAGTTGGTGACTCCTGACACATGGACACACTGGTGATGGACTCACTTTCCATCCACTCAGAGCGTCGTTTCACTTTGGTGCTGAACCACGACTCTTTTCCTCCCAGTCAGTGGCAGCAGGTGCCCTGCAGGAGTCAGCTGTGCCCACGGGATGGTTATTTCAGTCTGGCTCCCTTGGCATTGCTTGGGCTGGTGGAATCCCCCAAGGGAGTAAATTCTGTAGTGCCCAGCAGAAGCAGAGGCACCAGCAGAAACAGTCACAGGCTTTTTTTAACCCAATGCAAATTTTAGATGGTGTAACTTGAAGCCAGTAGTCACTTCGTCTCCCATACTAATTTTTCCAGCTGATTTTGGGTGAGTTTGCCTTCACAAACAAATTAATTGCTTTGAAGGAAGTCTTTTACTTTACATCGTGTTCTAGTATGTGCTGTAGCTGTAGGAAAGAGAACAGGCAAACTTTCTGGGTCATGGTGAAGAACAAGACACAAATCATAATTAAGTGTGGGTGAGACCATGTCTCAGTGAGGAGGTGGACGCTTAAAAATATTTTGAACAGTGAGTAGCATCCAGAACTTCACGAAGACAATGAGGGGGAGGAAAGATGGTTTGAAGAAGCATTGGTCAGATTTCTCACAGTTCTGTGATTCTCATCTGTGCTACCATCCTGAGAAAGAGCAAAAGTAAGATCCAGTTCTTGCAAATGTAATCCTGAGGTTGTAAACAGGCATCTGTGGCACATTTAAAGTTTACACTGTTTTTAAAAACTGCACTTAGTGAAACACAGTCAGTTATTGCTTCTAGCAGAAGCTGTCTGCAGTGTGAGTGCTGGTTCAGTGCCCATGAGGGTGGTCTGAGCTGCTGCTGCTTCATGGCTGTTGTTTTAGGATCAGTTGCACCTTTATGCACATTGTAATATGGTGCCATTAAATATGTCTCTAAGCAATATCATGCTGTTTAAAAAAGAATAAAGGGGCATGGAGGGAAATGAGAGAAATGTGTTTGACTAATGTGTCCTTTAGTCTGGTATATGTCTCAGAAACTCAAACAATGGATGGCTGCAGTCCTAGACATAGTGTAAATAAGACATCTGCCTTCATCTTTGCACTTGGGAGACACAGAACTCACACAGATGTAATTTTTAAAATCCTCTTTGCAAGTTCCTGTAAGCAGTTGAATATTGACTGTGAATAGATGGAGAGACAGTAAAATGTTGGTGTTATGCAGACTAGATTGAATTTGAAGCTGAATCCCAGTCTGGGCTTGGTTACTCAGGGGTTTCTCCTTTTCCTCATCTGTCACCTTTGATCCCCAGCCCCTTCTACATGTCAAAACAGAGAAAGGTCAACTGTAAAAACATCCTCTCTGCACTGAAGCCCATCCTTTAGCTCCCTGCAGAACTTCCCAGCTTCTCTTCAGTACATGTTGTAGCCATATGTGTTCACATCACAGTGCTACTGTCAGCCAGTAGATGATTTCCCTCCTTTCACAGTCAAATGCTCCAGTTCTGGCACTCAGTTACTCAGTATGATTCTAAAACTTCTGATTTATTTTTTTTTTTTTTTTTGCAGCGTGATCTCCAACAGCATCCAGCTGTTAGTGCAGGACCTGGATGCAGCCTGTGACCCTGCCCTGACTGCTATGAGCAAGGTAGGGGGGGGATTTTTGGGAAGAGGTTGCCTTAAGATCCACGTGGAGTTCTTGTGTGCCTTGATTGCTTGATTTCACTATTGATATATCCTTTTACGCTGCCTTGAGATTTAACTATATATTGATTTCTTGCTTCTGAGGGCAGCAGTTGCTCTGTTTATAAATATATCCCTCACTCCAAACCCTCTTATTATTCAGAATAGAGCTTTCAGGCTTTTGCAGCACATTAAAACACACAGACAGTGAAATAAATTCAGTAAATACATAAGGCTTTCTCTTTCCACTCCTGATGCCAGTGAGAGCATTTAAAATTGGGGAAACTTTTGTTAGCATAAAATTTCAAATGCACCTTCACATTTGCTCTCCTCTTTGTCTTCCTTGGCAAGGGGTTTTCCTTGTTTGTGGCTGTTAAAGGGAGGTACTCAAAAGGTGATATGGAGCTGAGATTGAGCCTTATTGCTTCTGTGATCCTCTCAGGGACATATGGAGCCATTCCTGGAGAGGCCCCTATGATTGGAGCTTAAGGATTTTGTTGCAGTTACACTGCTGGCTTTTATAATGTTTGAAATGCAGAGCTGTGTTTTCTTGCCAAAGTGTTGTGAAAACCCAGACTGCTTTAGACAGAGGTGAAGACAACAAAAGTAGATTGAAACTATTTTTTTTTAATTAGGAATATTAAACATAGAGCTCCATTTTTGTAGGATCAACACACTGTCTCGCTGCCATGAATTTTAATAGCTTTCTGCTTTATGATGTATTCCAGCTGTAACCAGCCCAGCCACCCCCAGCTAATATTTGAAGTGGAATGCAGCTGGTAATAGAGCTTGTACAGGTTCCAAATGGAAAGAGGATTTTTTTGCCCAGGAAAATAACACCGTTAGGAAGGGCTCAGCACTTCAGGTGTGCTCCTCAGATCTCCTGAACCTGCAGAGTGTAGTAATATCTGAATCACTTAGCTCTGGCTGTTTATACCCAAGTAAACCACAACCTTGAGAAAGCAGCAGCTGGTAGGCCATTTATTTTTGTCTTTGCAACACTGGTAAAATGCAGCACATGTGATGGGACTGATGATATATAAACAAGTTAAGTGTTATGAAATTAGCTAAATAAATACTTGTCACTTGTGCACACACTCCACTATTTGCATCAGACAGAGGTGCTTTTGCGTGATTTTTTTATTAGACCTGGATTTGGTTGCAAGAGGTTTTTCCTTCACCCTTCTCTTCCCTTCAGGGCTGGGTTATTACTCTGGCATTTGAATAAGAAATGCATATAATTATTTAAATGCAGAGTTACTACTGGCAAATGTAAAATTTCAGTCTCTATTAGAGGAATAAAGACTCTGTGGATGATCCATTCCAATTTTGCTGTCTCAAGACCCTACTCCGTTAGGGCTCTTCCTTTGTTTAGCTTCTTTTCATTTACTTCACTCTGGTGTCCTTCAGGATTGAACATTCCCAGTCCTTTGTTGGAGTCTGGCTTTTTGGTGTGTGGTTTGTTTTTTTTTTTTCCCCTTGCAAAAATGTTCGGGAACTATAGAGGTAAATTATGAAATACTTAAACCTCTCAATCCACTTTGGCTGCAGGCCACTTTGAGAGATTTAACCCAGCAAACGGCATCGGGAATATTGCTTTCAGCTGGGAATGGTGCTCAGTTTCCACGAGCCTTTACCTTGTGTCTTCTGGAAGAAATGGTAAATGACAAGAAGGCCCCATATTACAAAATTTGTAGGTGATAATCTTTACTCAAACTTTACAACAGGTGTAGAATTGTTAAATGTGGCTGTAGGACAGGGAGCTGGGGTGTGAGTGAGAGAAGAACTTGCCCTAAACCCCTGTTGTGATATTGTGGATAACAAAGTACTGTGAATGTGTTGTCCTGACCAGTAACAGGCACTTACATTGCCTAGTTTGCTCCATTTTTAATTGTTGGGATGAGGGAGCTGCCAGTCTGCACGGGACATTTTTGCCCCAATTAAGTTTATGGGTTGCACTGGATAAGGCTTGATTTAGTAGCTGAATTAAGCATCGATTTATATGTAAAACTGTGCTTGTAAGGGGGGACTGGGGGACATTTTAGTGACTCATGTCGATCGCTTGCTGGCTCTTTTATATTTTGCTAAAACCTTTTGGCACAGCTGCAATTCCCGGCTTCCTTACAACCGAGTGGACAACAGCAAGCGCTTGAACACGGAGCTTTAATCATTTCTCCAATACGCACACGGAAAACCCCGAGAGCAGAGCAATCAGAGCTGCCAGCCACTAATTAAAAGTCCCCAGGAGAGCGTTTTAGCCCTCAAACACGGCGCAGAATGTGACTGTGCAAAGCCCAGCTCGTGTCAGAGAACGGGGGGGGCCGTTCAGGCAGCGATATCTGTTCCTGGCAGCTCCCACTGGCTTTCCTCTCCCCTCCCACCTCTTCCTGTGGGAGCAACACAAGGTCGAGGGAGCAGGTGCTGGCCGGGTTACGGATGCTCCTGTGCCCTGTAAGGGCCCTGTAAGTCTGGAGCCTGTAAGGATGAACTGGCAGTGGGATGCTACTGGGAATGGGGACACTTGGAGACTCAGTCACAAAGCAGCCCCTCTGCTGCAGACCCATATCAGTGCTGGACAAGGAGGAGGGAACCTGATGGTTCCTGAGTTGACTCTGCCTTTATGGGCAGGTCTTTATGGGCACAGGGACATGGGAACTCACAACCAGGCAGAGCCAAGAGCGCTCTTGACCCTTCACCGTTCCCAGAAGGTAGCACAGCTCTTGCTAAATGCCAAACCTCCCCGATTTTGCTCAGGGTTTCTCTTTTTTCCTCCCTTTTTTTAAGAAAGAGCCCTAAAGCTGTGTTTTTGTTGTGAGAACCAGCTCTGAAGGTGGCACCAGGACTTCAAACCCAGGTCCTGCCCTTGCAGGCACTCTTGTGTCCTCACAGTGTGCAGATGCCTTTCGGCGAGGCCTCGATGCTCCTGTTCTTTGGACTCATTTTCAGTTTGTATATGTAAACTATGTGGATATCCCAGGAAAAACATAGGATGAGGGGAAAAAGATGAATAAATTTAAAACGACAGGAACAAAGCTGTACCAGCAGAGTTGGGCTCATATTTCTTCTGATGACTTTTCAGTATGTGTGCTATTTCTTTCGCTGCAGCTACTGGGTGGGGTTTTTTTCGGGCGAAACACACCCACGTACACACACACAAAGGATTATTTTTACTGTTCATGCTTTAAAGGTTTGGTTGCAAAGTATTGCTTTTGGAATGAAGACCAACAAAATGAAAAAGCTACTGTTTTATTGTTGGTGCAATAATTCAACTCAGCAGTCCCTTCCCACTTTCTGGCCGTTCCCACTCGAATGGGGATGGTGTGTTGGTTGAGGATCGCTGTCTGTCAAGAAGGGCCAGTGATGGCAATATGGGAGTCCATCAGGAAGAAAGGCACAAAGTGTTTTGGATATGACCAGTACCATGAGGAGTAGAAAAGCAGGTGTCTCTGGTGACCCATGGCAGGACCTGAGGGAACGTCTGAAGCTGTGTCAGGGAAGGTTTAGGTTGGATCTCAGGAAAAGATTCTTCCTCCAGACAGTGGTTGGACACTGACCAGGCTCCCCAGGGCAGTGGGCATGGCCTCAAGGCTGCCAGAGCTCCAGGAGGGTTTGCACAATGCTCTCAGGGACAGGATGGGATTGTTGGGGTGTCCTGGGCAGGGCCGAAGGTTGGACTTGGTGATCCTTGTGGGGCTCTTCCAACTCAGGATATTCTGTGATTCTGTGAAGACCTGTGAAGCAGGTGATGAGAAAGATATCCCTTGTAGCTCCCCAGCTGATGTGAGATAAGCAGGTTGGGGGTTGGTTGGTTGGGTTTAAATAAAGACAGATTTGGTAGGATGCATAGACTCGGACGCTGTGGTTTTGCAAAGAATTTGGTTTCTCTTTGCCGCTGAGTTTCTTGTTGTTTGGATGGAATTGAGGCAGCTGAGTTGCAGGGGGCGAAGTAGCCATATTAAATTAAATTAAAACCAGGAATAAAAAAAACCTTTATTTGCAAAATCCAGAACTTGAGAAAGCAAGTTGGAGGTCAGACAGCCCCTCAAAAAAAAGAAGCTCATCTTCCACATGTGCCCAGTTTCCTCTCCTAATTTCCTGTGTGTTTTCCTTCTGTCTCAGCTCCAGCATGAGGAATTGATCTCCAGTTGTTGGGAGAACATTGCAGAGTGCCTAGTGTCTGAGCAGTAGCAGAACTGAGTGTGCTTTTCTGCGTGTTCGTGTTCCTCAGTGAGACACTGTTATATACATGATACTTGGCCAGGCCATACCCAGTTGCCTCTTGGTTTTTTTTTTGTTTTTTTCCACATGAGTTACCCAGGGAGTACCCTGTGTACTGCAGACAAGGCTCAGAGAAAGTCAGGTGAACCACACATGTGGCTCCCAGGGGCTGTTCTGTTGCAGTTCTGCTGACAATAAATGAAAACAAAATGGGAGGTTGAGTAACTCTTCTTGTTTTGTATTTTTACATGTGTTTGGAAGAGCCGAAGTTGGGCATCCTGGCTTGTACACCCAGCAGTGTTTTCAGTGAGCTGTGCTGGTGTACAGTGCTTTGGACTTTAAGACTATTTCTACCTCTTCCATCTATCTGTCATCAGTCTCACCAGCATTAAAGTCTTGGCTGCCGTACAGGAATTCAGACTTTGCAAGCTTGCAGATATTTTCTTAAATGCCTGTAATCTGGATTTATATGGGCACTTCATCCCGGCAAACTGGAAACTGTTAAATATTAAAGCAGTCTGGTGTGCTCCAAAAGCTTTTTTAGCCTTGTGGTCCCTCTTTGTGTAGGTTACTTGTTACAATCTCTCTCTTCTCTGGTGCAAAAAAAAAAAAAAAGCTGTTCTGGGTTTTCTTTGTGTCTTGTTTTGGAAGGGTTTTGCCCAATCAGTGTAGTGACGAAGAACTTGACCTTGGTGGTGAATTGCAGGGGCAGTCTCTTAATGATTCCTTAGAGATCTTCTGGCAGGAAGTTTGTACAGTTTTCCTTACCTATTGCTTGAATCTTAATGAATTAAACAGTCATTTTGGTTGTTTTTTCCCCTTTGTCCAGATGCAGTGGCAGAACGTGGAGCACGTCGGTGACCAGAGTCCTTATGTCACCTCAGTGATTCTCCACATCAAGCAGAACGTCCCCATCATCCGTGACAACCTGGCCTCCACAAGGAAGTATTTCACTCAGTTCTGTATAAAATTTGCAAAGTAAGTTACCAGCATGGCACAGTTTGTGTGCCTAAACCATCCCATAAAAAATAGCGTGATGGTCACAGTCTGGTGTTTGCCAAGTACAGAAGGTTTTGGGTTGGACATCTTTAAAAGACTTTGAATATCTGACTGTAGACATGACTCTTCTTGTGGGAACCTACTTTTCTTCCAGAGATAAGAAGCTGTGGGGCTTCCAGGTTCTGAGAAGTTTGGTGCGTCATTTGCCTCAAAATGAATAACATTTGTAATAGCTATAGCACTGTAAGGAGGGCATGTGTGAGGAGTATGTTCTACCTTCATAGTCTAAAAGCTGCTTTTCTGTGCAAACATATTTCAGTAAGGAGGGGAAATACACATTTAAATTTTGAGGGGTATTAGAGTGTCTTCCTGGCAGGTCACTTCAAGTTGAGCAGATGAGACAGAAATGCTTCTGGATTCAGGATGCAGCTCTCCAGCATCTCTTGGATATCCAAACTGTCTGAAACAAAAATTCAGTTCTTTGGGAAGACACTTTTGAGCTCTTCCCTGCTTGCCTGTGGCCAGCTGAGCTTCAAATGGCAACACCCCAAGAAAAACCCTCGGGAGGTCTCTGCCAGTTGTAGCTGCTGCTTTTGGTGCCGCATGTGACTGCGCTGGTTGACTTGTGAGCAGTGGCGTGCGTGTCATGTGTCACTCTAAAATACCTTAACGTTTCATTCATCTGTGATAAGGTAATCACCCTGAAATAAGCTGGGTGGCCTGGCAGTTACTGTGTGGGTTTGAGACTGGAGCTTCAGCAGGGCGGGATGCAGCAGCTCTCCTGGGAACTGTAAGCTTTCACAGCAGGGAGTTTCATCCCCCCTCTCTGTCTCAGGGTACTCATTAGTTTGCATTAAGGAGCAGTTACTGATAAATCATATTATGACGTTGCCCATAATCACTGTTTGAAATGCTGTCTCAGTGAAAATTTATTGCATGAAAGCCTTCTGTGTGGTTATGCTTGAATTTTATATCACACGGTGGTAAATAAAAAACCCCATTTACTCAGCTGTTCACAGCACACTCTTAATACCTCAGCTTAGTTGCCTGCCTTTTAACTTTATTGCTAAGCACATACCGAGTAAACTCCAGATGAAATACCCAGCTCTCCCATTGGAGAGAAGTTCCCATCTGAGTGCCTTAATCACAGCGTGTTCCATGAGCACAGAAAGCACTGCTCCTCTTCAGAACCTTTTCTAGGACAACAACAGCTCTGATCTACAGCACATTAAAATTAAGACAACAGTCCTGAACTCACTGTGCCATGGATCAGGTGTGGAAGGGAAGATTGGGTTCCTATGAAGATTGTTTCTCCTTGATCTGTACAATTTGGTGTTAAGGACAACTTGCCCAGTGATAAGAGAGCACCAATTTCCTTAAATCGCTTATGCCATTTTAGTGCAAATACTTGTATTTTTTGAGGCCCTGAATTCTTAGGGAATATGCTGGCCTGCCCACTATAAATACCTGGCCTTTTGTGTGCCCCACAACATGGAAAATCCTTTTAACAAGCACTGTGCCTCTCCATATGTTAGTGCCTGTGCCTTTGTGAGCTGCCACTTCTCAGCTCTAATGGATTGTATAAAGCGTGAGTGTTGAGTTACAGGACCACAGGGGAGAAGGCAGCTAAAGTCACTAAATTTAAAACTGTGGGACCTGAGCCAAGTCTGGAAAGAAGAAAAATGGCCATCAGAAATTGCATCAATCCTCTAAACCTAATTTGTCATTTTTGCTTTGTTTTGACCCGTGTGCAGCCCTCGCTCCCTCGGGATGGTGAGCAGCAGTCGGCTCTCCGGGAGGCACTGTGGGCAGGGTGGGGGGCTCTGCTCTCACTGCACCTCATCCTTTGAAATCAAAAACCACAGCGGTGGAGCCGTGGCTGCTACGCCAGGATGTGTTTGGGAAGCCTGTGACCTGACCTCAGTGAGGAAGAGATTAGAACTGAGAGACGGGAAAAGCAAACAGCTCTCCCCCTCACCAGAGGTGCACCTCCTCCGTGACCAACAGCCAGGTGTGGTGGGTGCTGCAGCAGGGTCCTTGCAGATGCTCCAGCCTAAAAAGCGAGAGGAGTTTGGTGGAAGAAGGTCGTGTTGAGGAGGCTCCTGGAGGTTTCAGGGCTGAGCTCAGCCTGGTCACCATCTTGGAGGGTGGCATAAAGCAAACTCGCCTCAGCTGCGGTGACTCAGCAACACACCAGAATGCTTTGAATGATGTCCTGTCCATCTCCCATCGGACAGACAGACAGACTGTGGTTGCATGTCTGTCTGCCTCGTTCAGCAAGGCATTGTGTTTGATGCATCATCATTGCAGGGGATTAGGAAAACGCGAGCTTTGGCAGAGCCACTCCTGCTGGATGGGAGCCTCTCAGATGCTGTGGTTTCTGTGCTTTAGGTTCCTCATCTGTCTTGCAATGCTTTATTATTACACTGGGGACTTGTCTGCTTCTATGGAGGGTTTGCTGGGTTCAATTTTATAGCTGAAACTGTAAATGAATTCTGGCATCCAGTCTAGCTGTGAATGTGCAGGGAGTAAAGGCATTCAGAGCACAAACCTCGTGCAGAGCATTAGCACTGAACATGCACGTATTATTCACATCAGGATTGCCTGAGAGCGCCAGGCATCAAGTCCAGCTGAGGCAAGAGGCTCAAGTGCATTTTTCTGTTAAGTGCAACTGTTCTTGATGGTCTCTGCTAGTCAAAAAGCTTAAAGAAAAAGGGAAAAAAAAAAATTCCAGAGCTGCCCTTGGCTCTTACAGTTTGTCTTGTCTGTCCTGCTGGAGTTGGGAAGCTGTTTCCAATAAGGCAGCGTGAAATAACAGGCTTGTGGGGATGGAAGGTCGCTTTACCCCTCTGTACTGATTGTGGGTGGCCATCCAAAGGGGCCTGGGAATTGTTTCATGGAAGACAGAGTGCTCTCTATATGAGACTGTGTGGTTATGTAGAAAGGAAGACTTAAAAAAAAAGAGAGGAGGGGGTCCTTTGGCTGCCAATCTACTCCCCTACAGAAGGAAAGACCACCCTATTTCTCCTACCCAGCATGGGCTTTATCTCCATGCCTGACCTTGCAGAGGGAGGGACAGTTGGACCTACCTGCAGGATCAAAGGCACAGTTTATTTCTTGCACTGTTCTGCTAGTAGCGACTGCTACATCCAGAACTGCTGGCAATGAACCATTTTCTAGGATCACCTAGCCTCCAGCTGTGCTCAGCACTCTGTAATTGCTCTCTGGGAATTAGTTATACACCTGAAAAATGGACTTTTAAAACAGGTTAAATTGCCACTGTAATGATTTGGTGCAAGAGGAGACAGGGCTTGTCAGACTGCTCCTCTTTGTATTTTGTTGCCAAGGTTGTTTCTGTCATGGCCAAATTCAAAGCTGTTTGGGGCAGGCCAGTAGCTGGTTCTCAACAGTAGTTTGAAATTGTTCTCCTTGACACCTCTCCAGGATAAAATGATTCACTGAGAGAGGTAGTGACTGTGTCTGAGGGAAGGGGAAGAGAAGAAACCTTTGCTTGGAAGGGCTCTTCCTTGAACCATTTCAGCAGCTTGGCATGCTCCCTGCCTCAGTTATACTTTTGTCATTCTTCCATGAGAAAGGGTGAAAAATTAATGTCCTGGCTTGGAAAACAGGTGGCAGGACAAACAAGATGCTGTCTGTGCTCCTTGCTTTGTGAGGAGGAAACAAATAGCTTAACAGATGCACGGGGGAAGCCACGCTGAATTTAGATCATCATCATCATGAACGCTGCCTCATTCAAAAGGGCAGAAAACAGACTGACTGATATGAGCTTAGGACAGAGCCATTAAAGTCTAAGATGTGCCACCAGGTCATGGACAAGGTCCTGGAAACGTGAGCCCTGTAGGCATTCAGCCAAAGGAGGACATGTGAAAGAAGCAGAGTACATTAAAAACAAGGCAGCAACAAGACAAGCCAGAGTGGTGCGGCCCTGACAGAGCTTGTGTCTCTCGTGCTGACCTCTCTCCTCTCATTCAGCTCCTGAGTTTTCCTGGTGCTGCTCCTTGGTAGAGCAGGTGGGCAGGAGCTTGTCCTGCAGGTGCTCAGCCAGTGCTTCTGCTGGAAGGCAGCATCTGCTTCTCCACCGAGGAATGAAACTCTACCTCAAAGCCTGAAATCAAGAGGCAAAAAAACTGAAACCAAAGCTGATGCTCTGGAGTACCGTGTGGTGGATATTGGGCTTCCATCCTTGCCAAGCTCTCCCTCATTGGGTATATGCACCATAGTCATTTTTCTGAGTCTGAAATCCATGTCAGTAAATTATGGTAATGGTGTTTTCCTTTCCACAAAACTTTTTCTTGTCTTGATTGTGTTGGCCAGGAGCTTCCTGGATGAGTGCCTGTGTTTGAGTGTCCAGGACCCAGCAGACCTCCAGCCTTGGCTGGACCTCAAGTTCAGTCTGTAATATGCATGTTATGGAATTACTTATATGCAGTAAAATGTAGGTTCTGGATACAGTCAAGATACTTCCACTTGTGAATAGTGATGCTAATCCTGACATGTTGCTGGTTTTATTATGGACAATAGTTTATTTGCTTGTTCTTGACCTTGTACTGTAATACTTCTTATCTAGTTTATAGCAATTTCTTTACCTAGAGTATGTGTGCAACTTCTCAGTTAACTTTGAGATTAGTAGGGATTAAAGCAAAAGAATTGTGCCTAGGGTTTGGAATGTTTTAGTGCCTAGGGTTTGTTTTGAATTTAGTGTACCTAACGTGCGTGGAATTAACTTGGGAACCAGGCACTTAGAGTGTCTCTGTGGAAGCCATCCTGGTTTGGTTTTACCAAACCACAGAAGACTCTGTGACTGCAAATACTCTTATGTAATTGTGTCCTTTTGTATCTCTCCTCTGCAGCTCCTTCATTCCCAAGTTCATTAACCATCTCTTCAAGTGCAAACCTATCAGCATGGTGGGTGCAGAACAGGTAAGAACAAGTAGGTGCGTTAGCTGTCATGTTTTTTGGCTTTTGAGTTCAAGAAATTGAGGCAGGGACTCTTCATCTCCCACCCCTGCCTATGGACTGGGATCCTGCTTCTCTGTGAGGATGAGGTTTGGGAGGGGCAGGGTTTCATCTGTCCCCTGCACATGCAGCTGCTTCCCTGTGGGCTAAGGGGAAAAAAAAAAAAAGATAGAATCATCCTTAATGGGGCCGCTGTGAACTTCAAATCAGTGCCTTCAAAGCTGCTTGGGTTTTAGGCATCAAAGATGGTTCTGAGCAGTGTGTGTCTGCAAAATGAAACAGGAGCTTTACATCAAAACCTTCCTCTTCCTTAATGGAAAGCAAATGAGTGAAGCACGGTGCCTGTTCATCTTGTGTGATGAGCAATAACCGAAGAGTGATTAAAGGGAGACTTTTTTAAAGTAAGCTTCTAAAGTGATTAACCAGCAGTGGGCTTGTGTCTAATGTTAAAAGGTTTTAACATTCCTGTATTGGAATAACAGGCCCAATTTGCTTCTTTAAAGCGGCCTGGGAAAGTTTTTATTAGCCTGATTCCCAGTGAATGTATCTCATTAGAAGTGGGACATAGCTTTCTGGGGTTCGGGGTGCAGAGGTCTCAGTAGCTGATCTCTGTCTCTCCTGGGAGAGACAGTTGCCTTCACATCTTTTGAACCCCCCTGGTCACCCACCAATATCTTTCCATGCCAGGTTTTCCCTTGGTGCAAATGTTGCTGTGGAATAAGCTTTCCTGGCCTTCCCTATCCTACACACAGCTTTTTCTGCTGTTTGCTAATAATCATCTGGGTTGAAATCTGGGTACTAGGGTGGTATTTACAGAGGTGTTCAGAGCGGGGAATGAGACCTGTGGGGTTTTGCTTTTTATGTTTGTCTCTCTGACTTAACAACTCTCTGTCTCAGCAAGTTTTGTTAGTGAGTTAGCGATGCCAGGGACCTGGAATGGAAACAGGGTGAGGGGACAGAGCCTGCAAGGGCTATGCCTGTGGGAAAGGCTGCAGAGTGTGCAGAACTCCTATTAGACATAAAAGAGTTTATGTGGGAAAGATATGAATTCCCCAACCGTGGAAATACCTTCCATCTATGGGATCCCTCGCAGACCCAGGAATCTGGCTATGCCAGCATGAGCTGCCAGCGGGCTCCAGCGTCCCGGGGCGCACAGAGCTGCTCATTTGTGCTGTGGTTTCCTGGCTTCCCAGGATGAGATTGATTGCATTGGTTCTTCTCATGCAAACCATGAAGCAGACAGCACACAGCAAGGACACGCTGCCGCAGATAACGGGGTCCAGATTGGAACCGGCCTGACCTGCCGCTCCTCCTTTGTGTTTCAATTGAATTCCCACATGTGCTGAAGCCATGCCACAAATGTTCGCATTGTTGTGGTGACTGCTGGGGCTTCTGCAGTGCCCATGATGTTGTGCGTCCCTCCAGAACGAGCTTCCACTGGCTCCTGAGAGCCTTTTTGAGGAAATGCACTGGGTGTGCTGACAGCCCAGTGGGCTTTCACACTCGCTGCTGTGTGAATAAATTGTGCTGCTCTTCCTCTAGCTTGATTTCAGCTTTCTGTCCCTCACTGGTCTTGTCTTTTCTTCGTGCAATCAGAGGAGTGCGGTATTTGGGGTAATTTTGCTCTAAAAAGCCCTTAGCCACAGCATTTTGTCATCAGACAGTGCTGCTCTGTCTGGGCTCAATTTTCGTGGCTGCTGCTTATTTATCTACAGGTCTAGTAATAAACAACATCCAGGCTGTGAGTGTCAGTGTACTGGTGAGCACAGGATACTGAGCAGCTCTCATTGTAGCTCTATTGTGTCACAGTTTTCAAGGTAAAAAACCTCAATCAAGTGGTTGAGTCAATGCAGAAAACCTGACACTGTGGGTGGCTGGGTGCAGGGGTAAGCTTGGTGTTAGTTCATTTGCCCTCCGTATCTAAATCATGATACTGCTACAGGTAATCAAGATTGTTTCTCTTTATACTGTCAAGGGGAAGGACTGGAAATCCGAGCCTGATGTACCAGATGTTGAGCTGCCATAAGTTATTTCCAGTCAGCAGAGCAGTGCTCTGTTAAAATCAGCCATGGTGCTGATGCACAGCCACGGGTGATCGTGTCTCCTTGAAGTGTCATTACGTGGGCAAAAGTCCCAAATACCAGGATTTTTTCCAATGTGGGAAGTGTTAAACTTCTAAGGATGTTGGATTATAGCAGCTAATGGATCTTGGTAAAAGGGGCCTGAATAACAGTGTGATTAACTATTGCAGCTGCTGCTGGACACTCACTCTCTGAAGATGGTTCTCCTGGATCTGCCCTCCATTGGGTCCCAAGTGGTGAGGAAGGCTCCTGCCAGCTACACAAAGATAGTGGTGAAAGGCATGACTCGGGCTGAAATGATCCTGAAGGTAACTCAAGACTTTTGATAACCTGCCAGCCAGACTGCTGGACTGGGAATCGGAGCGAGCGAATTCCAGGGGGCCCTTCCCTTGAATGCAGCAATCTGCAATTGCACATGAACGTATGCGAGCTCGTCCGGCTGCGCTGCCAGCTGTTCTGCAGAACTGGCTCACTCGCCTTGGGTTTGCCCCCACTCTCTTTTAGTATCACATTTTGAGTTTTCATCCTCATTTTTCAAGGTAACCAAGGGCTCACGTTCTGCTTACTAGGAGAGTCGGGGCACCAGGTTCCCTCAGGAGCTTGTGAAAATCAGAGCTAGCATCCGTGTCTGCCTCAGGGCAAACCCTGGAGTTCAGGTTACTCCAGGCCGTTGTGCAGACTCCGTCACACAGGGGAGCCAAGCCGTGCTTGAGTCACCTGTTTACTGTCTAGTGCAACAGCCAGTGCAAACATGTCTGGGTTACTGTATTCACCAGAGCCCTTTTTCATTTTCCAGACCTGGTGCCTGGAAAATGACCCAAAAGCAGTGTGTTGTCTTCATAAAAAGTAACAAGCAAAGCAATCTCCCCTTCCCAACTGGTGCTGGAGTAAGAAGTTAGGTTTGGTCCCAGGAGAAGGCATGGGAACTGTACAGTTGTATCCTCCTGGGTGATGGGGTTGTCTCCTGCTCACCAGCAATGCTGTGAAGACATTCCTGTGAGGGAATTAGTGGCACCTGGGGTCAGGCAAGACAGGCAGCTGCCAGCCAGAGCCTCCTGTAAACCACAGCCAAGGAAGGGGGGGTGAGGAGCCTGAGCTCTCAGTGCTCTCCTGCTGCTCAGTGTGGCTTTGCTCCCGTGCCCAAGGTAATGTCACAGCTGAATTTGCCTTCTGAATTCAGAAATGAATTCACCAGTTCCATGCTTTTTGGAAGAGGATAACTGAGATGTTAGTAAATACATTAAAATAAGTCTAAATTTTCATAGAAATGACCTGAAGAAAAATCCTCTGGTTGTGCCAGGAGGTCGGTGCCTGTTACATACAGAAACAGATCTTCCCTTGGAGCTTATATGTGAATCAGAAAAATAACGGAGTTAATTTGTCTGCCCTTAGCATCACATTGGCTTCATTGAGATGGAGATGAAAGCAGTACAGGGAGTGCCTGGGGCAGGGAGTGCAGGCCGTGGAGTGCTGCTTGTCCCCAGGCTGTGCGGCAGCAGTGGCACTGCTGTGTCAGACATCCCGTGCTGGCCCTGCTGCTGCACAAAGCACGGCTGGCCCCAAGTGAGGGCTCTGTGTCAGTGTAACTAGAAATCAGTGATACCCTTATGGCACTGGGTGCTCCGTGGAGCCCCATGGGATCAGTGGGGATGGGGCTGAAGGGTCGTGTGGGGCAGGTTGGTTAATTGTTGTGGCTGAATAGTTCCCTTTGAGCCTTGGTAACCCACACACAGCATTTAGGGCTGGTGCCAGCACCAGTCTCTTATGTTTGGGAGAGAAGAAAAGGCTCTCAGAAGTGCCTGCTCCTGGTGGGCCACCAGTATTTCTGCAGGAAGGTTTCCTTGCAGGAGCCCAGAACTCACTGGTCATCATATGCCTCTCTTGCACAGAATACCACCAATGCAATTATGTGCCCAGGCTTGTACTGGAGCAGCTAATTCAGGAGAAGAATCACTAAGAATCACTGAGCCCGTGGATGGCATGAACAAATTCATTCAGCGGAGCCCCACAAAGCTCAGATGCAAGTGGGGAGGGGGGTGTCAGGGTGTGCACATCCCACAGAACTCTTTCCCTTCTCCTCTGGCTACGCTCTCTGAAGTTCCAGCTTTTCATCTTGGCAGAAGATTTTTAGAAGGGCTGTAAATTAAGGATTTATAAGTGTATACATGGCTATGATGTTTCATTGGTCTGAAGTGCAGAGAAAGAAAGAAATGTCTCAGTGACAGAATACAGTGTGGGGTGAGCTGGGTCAATGGAAACATATGGAAATGTTTTTGGAGACAGGGAAGAGTCTGGTCTTGTGCTGTTTCTGCCCTGTGTGTGTGCATGCACTTACACACGCACACACACACTCTTCCCTAGAAAGATGGTTTTGCTGCCCAGCATTATCAAAAGATGTGTTGTCTGTGGAGCTCGCTGCTTTGGTAAGGAAAGCACACCAATGAGGGATCATCTTTCCAGCTTTGAGGCTAGTTTGATTTTTTCCCTAACCTTGACCATTACTCCTCTGCAGATGTCAGTGGGGGTTCCCACGCAGCATCCCAGTCTCTCCAGAGGAGTGTACGAGAGGAGCTGCACCCAAAGGACAGAGTGGCTGCGTGTGGCACTGCTCACCCATCGGGTGACGTGTCAGCAGCAGCAGGACTGCAGAGCAGAGAGCTCTGGCCCGCTCTGGAGATGGACGGAGTGACCACAGAGTGTTGTCACATTCCCCTGTGACACACTGCCTGTCCTGCCTCCAGGCAGGAGCGAGTGAGGGACACACAGCCAAAGTGAGGGTCTGGACTGTGTCCAGGCTGCCTGATCCCTGGGGACTTTCTGAGTGTCACCACCAGCATCGCCTTTGTCCCCTGAGCGACTCCCCATCTTGTCTTCCCCATGCAACAAGATAAAATCTTGAGGTTCGACAATATGCCAGTGCCTGCCAGTCCACAGGCCACAAAGTCCTGCTGCTCTCTGAAACATGATGCACAGCCCCTAGGGTCCAAGCACTGCTGTGCTGAAAGAGACCTGTCCTCCTCCCTGCTCCGTACTCTGCTTCTCTTCATTCACCCTTACCTCTCTTACTAGCAGCACGTGCAGCCTCTTTTTTGCTCCTTAAGCATTTTATTTTAGAAACCAGTCCTGCTGTCACTCCTTGCCAGAGTTGACTGAGCACTGGCTTTAACTCATATTATTTGTCTGATCTCTTTCTTCTTGCCTTGGCAGGTGGTGATGGCTCCACATGAACCCCCAGTTGTGTTTGTTGACAATTACATCAAGCTCCTCGCTGACTGCAGCACTGACACATTCCAAAAGATACTTGACATGAAGGTTAGAACCTGTCCAGAGCTTCTGCTCATCCTCTAGTGCTGCAGTGAGATCACTGCTGACTTTATTTCAGTAGCAATGCAGAGGGGCTTGGGGGTGGGAAAAGCACTGTAAGGCAAGTGTATTCTCTGTAATCTGAAAGTGTGTAGAGTAGAGTTACTGAAGAAAACTGAGCTGCTGAATGAAATCTTTTCAGTTCACTTCACATGCTCCTACCTGCTCTGTCTCCTGGGGCTGAGCTCAGTTGTCTCAGGATCATCCGGAGATGATCCTTTGTGCAGCTCTTGGTGGGTGAACAAGGTTGAGCTTTGAAATGGGCTCTCCTGCAGCTACTCCCACACACATCCACTCCCAGATCAATGAATTCTGACCTCCTCGCTTCCCTGTGCTTTGCTCCTGCAGGGCCTGAAGAGGAGTGAGCAGAGCAGCATGCTGGACCTGTTCCGCCTGCGCCTCCCCGCTCCTCCCCCCGGCGGGGACAACACCGGCTCCCTGTCGCTGAGCGCTCCAACGCCCGAGCAGGAATCCTCTCGGATACGGAAACTGGAGAAACTCATCAAAAAAAGACTCTGAGTGAGCAGAAGAAAACTCCACTGCTCAGGACTGGCTGCAGTGAGTTGGGAGCAAAGCTCGTCAGGCTTGTGATTTACGGTGTGCTGCTGGAAAAAACCCGTGTCCCATCACTCCCCATCCCTGTGATCACTTAACCATTGTATACCATGATACTTTCAGACCAAGCAAGAGTCTGACCAAGGTGTTTGTCCTCGGCTTAGCAGGAGCAGAACCCAGGACACTGTCAGGTCCACATGGTGGAGAAAATAGAGGTATCTGGAAGTCAGTAGCTACAGAAACAGTTTAGGTGGACACAGAGAATGTCTGGCTGTAATACACTTGGTGTCACAGCTTTTATCCTGGCTGAGCTCCTGCTGCAGCACTGAGGATTTTGCCTGAGAGTTCTGTGTTACTGCTCACTCGCTGCTGCAGAGCTGTTCCTTTGGTAGATTATTTATTAGGGGTGAACCAATCCCATACCATCACCACCACCAAAAACCCTGACCCTTTAACAGCTGAGATCCAGGCATCTGCAGCTCCCCTGACTCAATGAGGTGCCCAGGAGAGAACCCCAAATCAGATTTTCCTGCTGCTCCCAGGACAGGCATGCACAAAGCACCGTGAAACAGCAAGTCAAATCCTTTTCAGAACAAGAGGAAAGGGCTGAATTAATGCCTTCTGCACCTTGGCAAACCTCCTGCCAGCCCAGCCGGCAGCCTGGGTCGCTGTTACAGTTTAAAGGCCAAACAGGACATCTGCAGAGCCCGGCTCCAGCTGCTTGTTATTCCTTTGGCGTGTGCTGGGCTCGCCCGCTGTCCCTGAGGGGAGTTCCCATCCGGCATCTCGCCCTCTCTCCACAAAGAGCCCTTCATGGAGCAAGTGTCAAACAGCACCAGCCCGTCGTTCTCACACCACCCAGTGTGTCCTGAGCAGGGGTGTGCCCCTTTGGCACCTTCACTGCCCTGCAAGGAGAGGTGCTGGAAATGTTGGCTCTAACAGGGAGCCAGGGCTGCTTCCTGGGACAGGAGCCTCACACCAGCCTCAGCCTTCAAGGCCCTTCCTCTCCTCCTCGTCTTCTGAGCTTCAGCTTGCACCAGTGCAGAGAGGAGGAGAACCAGGGGTGAAATATTTTGGATAACCCAGGCCCCTCTTCCTGGGGCCCAGCTCCTGGCTCCCAGCCACAAAGCCAGCGTGGAGCAGGGGTGGACGCTTCCTCAAGGAGTCTCCATGCAGGGAGGCATCACCTTGTCATTAGCACTGCTGGATTTCTTCCCAGACTCCTTTGTGCCCTGTTTGGAGGACTTTGAAGGCCATATGCTGGAGGATTGAATCCCGTGTGGGTGTAGGGGCAGATCGACCAGTCGTGCCTGTGTTATTTAACTCAAGCTTCACTTGCATGTGCAGGAAAGAGAAGTCCTGTACCAGTTTGGCAGGTGAGGAAGGACTATGCTGTCAGATGCCTTCCTGGGAGGGTCACGTTTCCCACCAGGGCAAGTTTGGGCCTTAGGACTGTATTTATTAGGGGCTGTGTTCACAGGGATTGTAATACTCACCTCTGCACATCAGGGAGGGGGGATTAGACTCCAGGAATATGAGCTCCATCCACCCAAATCCAGAGTTTTGCTGGGATAAGTGAGACAGGAGGTGAAAGGAGAAATCCTTGAGTAAGGCAGAACCTGGGCTCATGCTGTTTGTGCATCAGCGCTGTTCCCTCTTGAGCATGGGCTGCTCCCTGTGGCTATGGGAGGGCAAATTTGATGCCTGGTAGGTAAAATCCCCTCCTCCCTTTGCACAGCAGCGGGTGAGTGTGTGTGTGAACGGGCAGGAGTTGGTCACACAATTCAAGCAGAAGGAATAAACCCACAGAGATGAAACCCTCAGTGGTTAGGGTTTGTAATGCTGCTCAGACCCAGCTGCTGCTGCAGTAGGGTGTGCACCAACAGGTTTGTTAACAAAAACTTTTCAGGGTGTATTTTCAGGGGTCCCCAGGCTTGGCCCTGGCTGTGTGGGAGCTCAGCTGCAGCGCACAGTCCCTCCAGAGCAGCAGTAACACCACCTGTGGGGAGGGACAGCAGTTTCTCATCACTCCAGTTTTACAAATCTGCTGTTGCCTCGCTTATTTCCTCTTCTGATTTCACACTGGGTGACAAAAGAAGGAACGGTTTGAAAGCACGTCAGGGCTCCGAACAGCCCTTCCCCAAGGACAGATTATCTCAAGGTGCATGTGCAGGATGGCTCGTGTGTTACCACTTTGCATAGCCAGGGAGGAGGGAACATGGGTTTGCAGAGATTCATTATTCCCAGAGGGGGATGAATAATTTATTTTAGATGAATTTGTCTTTGCTTTTTCTAAGGATAAGGCTCTAACTAAATTATGAATAGCTGAAGATGATGTCGAAGTTATCATTGCGTGTCTTTCCCAAAGGCTTCCCCTATTTCATTCTCTGCACTTCATTCTGTAGATAAGAGGAAATAAAAGGAGAAATGAATTTTTAGTTTCAGCCTTTGAAGAATGCTACAGGGCTGGGTGTTCAGAGTTCCACTTTTAGAGAGCAAATCCACAGTTTTCTACTTTCATTGTAAGCGTTTTGTGCCCCTGGCTCCTGGGTGTTTATCAGATTTGGCAGGTCTCTGTGTGTGCATTTGCTCTTTGGGTTTTACGTCTCTGGGGAATAAAGGATGATTATTTGTTTTCTGTATAAAATGCCACTTTTTATGGTTTTGGGCCCAGGTGTAATTCTGGCTGTATGTCGGGGTGTGACACTAAAATGAATTAAACGGTTACTGCTGTTCATTGCTGGGTGTTTTCTGTACTGCTGCCACACAGCAAACCCCAGTGGCCAGGATGGACCTCACCCAAAGACACCCTTTCTGTCTGCCTTGCTTGCTCCTCTTTTCTGCCTTTTCCACCCTCTGCCATTCCAGCAGCATCCGCAGGAGCTCCCCATGTGGGCGGTTCAGCACAGCTGACCTTGTGCCCCTAAATAATCACATCGTTTCTGGTGACTGTGGCTGCGGCAGAGATTTCTGAGATCTCCTAATTTGTCCCTTGAAATGAATTAATAGGTAGTGCCTTTTTCCACGCGCTGCATGACGCTGGAGCCGTTTCTTTCGCTTGGAGAATTAATGACTCATTTGCTTTTCTCCTGCCGGTCCTGCCCCCTCCGCCCTTGGGCAGGAGCAGCCTGCGACGGGTGTTTATTTCTTTCACCAGATTTACAGCCAGGATTTCGAGCATCCCAGTGACGATGTCCAAGCCTCCACGAGCCTTTCCTTGGCTCGTGGCTCAGCCATCCGTGAGGGCGGTGGCGGCAGGGCTGTAAAAGCTGGTCAGACCTCAGCAACTTCAGCGATGTGCCGTCAGCGCTCGTCCCTGCAGCCGGACCACTCCCAGGGCTCCCGTCAGTCCCAGGGCTTGGCAGCTCGCTGTGAGCGCAGCTCCTCCGTGCCACAGGGAGCAGCCTGGCATTTCCCATCGTTTGGAAATAACTTTCCATCGTTGTCAAATAACACGGGATCCTTTTGATTTGCTTCTCCCAGCGACGGCCCCTGCACGGCATCGGGCTGTCTGTGGTTCAGGTACTGATTGAGCCAAGCACGCCCAGCCGGGTGGAAAGTCCTTTATGGAAGGAGGATCTTGATAAGAGACTCTTATCTGCCCTGTCCCACCTGTGCGTGGGCAGTTAAAAAGTAAATAATGTGGACAAGCTGGCTGCGATGTACAGACAGAGGAAAAGATTTCCAATGCCATCAGGGATGGCACAGATCAGCACGGTTTGAGAGGCTTGGAAACAGTCAGGCTTTCCAAGAGGGCAGAGTACACGTCCTGAAAAGCAGAGCCCCTGTACACAGTGACTCAATAGTAGGAGAGTTATCGAGCAGTTAAAATTCTGCTTAAACACTCCCTTTCATGCCTGGCAGGCGGGTTTGCAGGTCTGGATGTTGCTGCTGTGGGAGATCCTTGGATGGGCAGAGCCCCCACGGCTGCTCAAACACCTCCATTCACCTGCCAAGTCCAGAAACGAGAGCCTGGAAGGGCACAAAAAATTGTCCTTTGTGTCAAGCCATGCTGGAGTGGGAGGTTTTTTGCTAGTAAATAAGGAGCAGAAAGATTTCCAGAAGCCTGTGGGGCTCTGCTCATCCCACAGGCACGGCCGGCTGCAGCCTCATGCAGCTCCCCAGGCTCTGAGATCCCTTTCATTCAGATCCTGATCCCCAGGGGAGTGGCTGTGGGGACACCCACAGCCCTTGGAGGTGACTGCTGGAATGTCCCACAAGTTCCCTCCCTTTTTAATTGCACTTAGTGGGTTGTTGGCAGTGCAGGTTTTCACCCAGGAGCTGCACAGCAGCTCTGAAATTATGATTGTGTTCCTCTGGAAACTGCTCCAGTGCCTTCTGAGGCGTCTAATTTCATAAAGGGCTTTTATGGGAGATTTTAGAGCCAGGAGCGGTCAGCTTTCCCATTGTTTGCAGAGACCAGCATCTCTTTTTTGGGGATACATTTAAATCAAAAGGAACAAAACACCTGCCCAGCACATTTGCTCAGACTCCAAAAATCTCAGTCAGAATTTTTAATGTTCTTTTTCTTTCCATCTGCATTTCTCAGCGAAGACAAACAGCCTCATAGTATTTCTTCAAAGGAATGTAAATTCCTTGAGGAAGTCTCCGGAGTTCCCAGCACCGCATAGCTGCAAACCACAGACGCCTACGGCTGAAAGTTCTGCTCTGCTTTTAATTTCGGGGCAGGGAAGGAATTTTTTTTCAGAGGTTTGGGTTCACTTGTGCTGAGCCTGTCAGGCCAGACTGGTGGTTTCTGCACAGGGGAGTGTTGACTTTGGCCGGCTGCAGACGGTTCTTTCCCTCCACAAGAGTATTCCCCCACAGAATCTGATGACACGGCGCAATTATTTCATTAGGATTTTCCAAAAAAGGTTCCCTCGGTCTCCTCTAGTGCTAGAAAGACCTTTTCCTTCTGTTCTCTTATTTCGGCTTCGGCAGCTTTGCCTGAAAAATGCAATTAGGGAAGGCAGCCCTGCTGCCTGAGTCTGAATCCTTGGGAGGGGGGTGAGAAAGAGCAGCCTTGAAGGGAAAACTTTGAGGGCTTAACCAGACTGCCAAAATTCCCTACAGACCCCTGCTACTCGGGAAAGCACCACTGGAGGTGGGGACAACCCAGCAGGATCTGGCAGCTCTTTCAGTGCTCCCCAAAATCCATGCTGGCACAGGAAAGGGCAAGGCATTGGGACGGTGCTCCATGGGTAGGAGCAGGGATACATCAGGGCCGGTTTCAAAGAATCACAGAATCGAGTAGGTTGGAAAAAACCTCTTGAGCTCCTCGAGGCCAACCTCTGACTGACCACCACCTTGTCACTGGCACTGAGTGCCACGCCCGGTCCTCCCTTAAACACCTCATGGCGCGGTAACTCCACCACCTCCCTGGGCAGCCCGTTCCAATGCCTAATTCCACACGGCTGGGGATAGAGCGATGGCGTAGGGATGCAGGACAGGGTTACGGGGATGGAGGCACCGGGAGGGCAGAACACTGGGAAGACGGGGGAGCACCGGGAGAACGGGGCGCCCTGGAAAGACCGGGAGGACAGGAGGAGGGAGCCTGGAGGACGGGGGGAAGCGGGAGCACGGGGATAACCCGGCACACCAGCGGGACGGGGGCACCCCGGTGGGACACGGGGACACCCCGGTGGGACACGGGGACACCGGTGGG
>VZRE01006111.1:168987-182427 GCA_013396775.1 Cephalopterus ornatus
CCTTTTTACCGACCTCTCCGGCCGCTTTCGTATCCCTTAAGGGACCTGCACCGGGAGGGATCCCGCCGGGAAGCGGGGTCGTGTCAGGGATCCCTTTTACAATGCCTCCAGCTCTGGGGTCGGTTCTTGGTGCACGGGAATCCCTGTCCCTCCTGCCCTAGATCGGGGTTGGTACAGGGCTGCGGTGTGTCTTTGAAAATCCCTGCGGAAAGTGAGCTCCTGTAACCCAGAGTAGGAAGTTTCTGTATAAACTTTGGTTTCAGTTAATAGTATCAGGTAGATATGTGCTGGTTTTTTGCCAAATGGTTTTTGGATGTGAACGCTGAGCTGTTGTTACAAGTACTTTGGAAACTGCAGATTTAGAGGGAAAATCCCTTTTCTGCAGGGGTGCTGCTGTGAAATTGGAAAAGGCCATAGGAGAATTGTGTGTTGAACCAGAGAGATGCTCACAGCCCCCTTGCCTCTCGTGAGGAAGCACACGTGCAGAGGTGGCTTCAAAAACACAAACCCCTCGGGTTCCTTCCCTTTGGGGCCGCTTTGGGCTGTGGGACATTGCCGGGCCGGTGTCGGCTCATGGCTCTGGGTGTCCAGGAGAGGAGCACAGGGAAAGTCCATGAATCACCACTCAGTGGGAATGAGTTAATCCTTCCCAACGTGCTGTGTGTGAATTAGATTGGATTTAATGCCTTCAAATAGGAGCCAGGGCGTAGCTGTGAAAAGAGGAGGTTGCTCACGGCGAGATGCCCTGTGATGGTTTCCTGCTGCGGTCTGTCCGTGGGTGTATCGGATGAATCCGGCAAGGAGGGAGCTCTCATACACCCATGTAACGTTAGCTATGAACTGAGCATGGGCTCGTACAGGGAACAGACCATAGTTCATGCTGCAGAAGCTACGCTGTGCTGAGGGGTTCTATCCCTCTCTCATTTCCCAGAGCGGCTCCTCTGAATTAAGCTCCCAGAGTCAGGACCTTGCCTTCAAACATGCCCCTTGCCATCTCTTGGATGCTGTAGACCACTGTGGACTCAGGCCTGTGGGATGCACCTGTAGGCACGTCTTGGACTAGCAGATCCTCCTGCACATAAATGTGAACCTCAACAGCTCCATAAAGGGATAAATAAATGTCTTTTATTGACAATATACTGAATTGTAACATAAAACTTTCGCATCTTTTGCAGAGTTCCGTGTTCTCCCCCAGCCCTGTTCTCTCCAGCTGCCCTCCAAGACTGTGTCCTTTATCCTTTGGCGAAGGAGTTGAGTTTGACCCTTTACCACCAAAGGAAATAAGGTAAATACTGTGTTACAGTCATCTCGTTTTGAAGGAGTTAGAGGAGATAGCACGTAAAGGAGCAGTTAGGTCTTATCAGTGCCTGAGTCAAGTTAATTTATTTGCAGAGCTATTGTTCACTGCAGCTGTACATTCCTGGACCTGGACATTTGTACAGGCTGAAGGAGTGTTCAGCCTCTTTTAATCCCACCCATATGGTTGGGTTTGGTTTTTTTTTTCCAGGAAGACTTTCTTGTATTTTACTTTCCTGCTTTGACTTCCTTGCACTGCTCCAAAATGTTGCCTTTTAACTGATTAACCAGAAGGAAATCATGAGGGAAGAGCTTCAAAGTTCTTTCTAGGACTGTTTTATTAGAGGAAAGGAATTTTGCTCCTGTAACCTCATGGCTTGATAATAAGCACTTTCTATCATAACGGCTGTGGCTGGTTGTGTGAAATAAAAAGAAAGGTAATATTCAGAGGAGTGCATAATTATTTTTTTTAATGCACCGCATCGCTTCACAGCCTGTGAATTATTCCTTTGAACATCATGATTTGCAGTAATGAGAAATGAAGGCTCCCAGTTGATGACTGTGCAAGCAGAGGTAGGCTGATAAAATCAAACGGAAGCCTAATGCAGGGGAGGGTAGGAAGAATTATGTCCTGGTGTGGGGAAGGAGCCCGTGCCGTGGCTGGAATTGGAGGCAGTTAGCACTGTGAGAAAGCCAACACACAGTGTGAAGGAGATGAAAACTTTCTGTTGCAGTCCAGGCACAGAGGATTTTCTCACCAGCAGAGATTGGTGTGCAGAGTGAAGTATTTTCCTGTCAGCTGAATCTTCACAGATTTGTCTTCAGAGAGTGCCCCGTGCTGGGAGTGATAGCAGAGAACTCCCACGTGACTCCTGGCAGAGCAAAACTGAGAAGATAACGTGTGCTTCCAGGGACTTGGCACTCCGAGGAGTCAGGATGTTTATGTGCAAAGCCTAAATGTGGATCTAGGCCCCTGGGTTTAGGAATCTGAAGGAGGTTTGTAGGTTCACAGGGCTCAGGGTTAAAATGATGTACACAAGGATTGAGAAGGCGTTCGTTAGTGCTGGCAGCTGGGCTGAACAGTGATAGTTCTGGGTGTGCTGCTAACATAAGGCTCCTTCTTCATCCCATAAATGTGTGAGTAAGACACCAGCAGGCGTTTCTTGCGTGGTGTGGCTGTTTTTGTGTTGAGGTGGCAGGTTCAGTGCTGAGGAGCCCTATCTGTACTGTGTTCCAGAAAACACACCCTGCTGCTGCAGAGCCGAGCTCACACACGTGCCTCTCGTGTTTCAGGTACACGTCCTCCGTGAGATACGACTCGGAGAAGCACTTCATCGACGACGTCTACATGCCCGTGGGCTTGAGCGTGTCCTCCTGCAGCCAGACGGTGATCTGCGTCCCCAACTGCACGTGGCGCAGCTACAAGTCAGAGGTGCACTTCGAGCCCCGCAACAAGCCCCGGCGCTTCACCAGCACCACCATCATCTACCCGAAGCACGCCAAGACTGTGTACACCACCACGCTGGATTACAACTGCCGCAAGACCACGCGGCGGTTCCTGTCCAGCATAGAGCTGGAAACCTCGGAGTACCTCGGGAACGACTGTGTCCTGGATGGTTGCTGACTGCCGGCCTCCTCTCTTGCTCTGATCCATCCCGGCCCCACCTAACGTACTGTGCTAACTCCACTAAGCTAAAGCGGGTACAGACCCTCCTGCCCAGCTCTTAATTCTTGCTTTGAGCGTCAGAACGGCCTGAAACGCGGTTTTCTTGTGGGAACATAACTTAGTAAGGGACTTGTTTCTTCACCTCCAAAGTCGTGAGTTCCCTCCCCTTCCCTGCAGTGCAGTAATCAGGTGATAATAACGGGAAGTGTTTTCCCAGAGGAATAGTTGACAGGTAAGAAAGAACATGGAATGGTAGTGCCTGGCAGGTGGAGATCCATTTGATGCTTTGAGGTGATGTGCAAAAATAAGGGCAGTTCACTCTCTTGCAGAGAATCTACCAGGCCATTTGGTTGCAGATAGCCAGAGCTGTAGTCATTTCAGTTTAGATTGTGAGAGTGCTTTCTCTAGAAGGACCGTCTCCTGGACATTCCTGGAAAAAGCTAACAGAAAAATCCAGAATTCTGAATTTAACAGGTACAAAAGTGCCATCACATGGCATTCATGTCTTGGTTGAAGGCATAAATTGGAAAGAAGAGGAATTCTGAGTAGCGCGGGAGATAAACTGCAGCTCCAGGCAAATTCGGGTAATTCCTGTTCTTTGGATGAACAGCGCGATGTTCTTGCGACTCTTTGTTCTTACGACTTCAGCAACGCAGTTGTCCCTGCACCACACATTTTTGTGAGTGTAGCAGGACTTGTACCAAAGATTAAAACTATCCAGGCCAAAAATCATCCCCGTGTTGTTGGGAAGTTGTCGGGTCTTGACAACGCGGAGGTGGAAAAAACGCAAGTGCCTTGTTTTTACCGACCCTGAACTGTCCGCTCTGAGGGAGCTGTAACCAGGCAAGTTCCAGGTGACGTTTACACAGGGACCTGGAACGGCAAAGGAGGTGCTGGGATGGGGCGTGAGATGCTGTCGTGGCAGGGGTTGTGAGGAGGTCGATGGCAGCAAAGGGCGGGCAGATTTTTCGTGTGTAGCAAAATCCATGGCTGTAGCTCTGTTTCCTCGCTGAGCCTCATTGCAAAGGTCTGTGTCCTCGCTGGACTTTGCTCTCCAGGATGGCACTGGAGGGGGGTAACCTGTCTGTAGTTGTCAAATAACCCCTCCAGTCCCAAGTGCATGCTGGGTTTGGGGACCAAAGGCACTTCAGACACTATGAAAGTCTGTCTGGATGTTTATGTACATTAGTTTATCGTGTGCTTTGATGGAAATAAGACAGAGGGGTTTCCTTCTTTTCCCAGATTTTTTTCCCCTGTATTGACGGAGCGCAGTGTAGTGTGGAGAGCATCTGCTTTGGGGACCGTGGGCTACGTGGGGTGTAGTCGCTCGGAAACACTTGGTAGGCTTGTCTTAGCTGGGCACAGCTTTTCCACGTATTCCAAAACTCCTCTGAGGTGTGGGTCGCTGTGTGGTGCAACACCAGTCCTGGAGCTGCTTTTAAGGAGGACTTGGGCAGTGCATGGCCCCAGGGGTGAGTTCTGTCAGTGGTGAGTTAAACCTCGGGAGCCTGTTCTTGAGCTGTACTTAATGCGTGTTTGGGCAAGTGCGATGAGTGGTGTGGAAGTGCAGTCCAGGGAACAGAAACGATTTGGGAGACGAAGAATGCAGCAGGAAGGAAGCCTTCAGTTTGTATGGTTTGGGGGGTTTTTTTCTTGTTGTTCTTGTCGTGGTTTTTTACTTATTTATTAGCTCAGAACAGAACATCCTTAACCTTTGGTACTTGCCTCTGAGACCCCAAAACAGCTCCAGGAGGGCAGAGGGCACAGTCAGGTAGGGCAGCGCTCCGGAGTTAAGAGCAGCACGATGTTGTTATTAAACATGTTGGTTTCAGGCTACAGGATCGAGGAGATGTGTCTTAAATTCGTGTTGCAATTCCCCCCTAAATGTTGCCCCAAGACGTAGGTGTGGTGTAACGGAAGGCACAACCCACCCCGGAGCCTGTGGGGTTTCCAACGGACAGAATCCCCTGTGGGAAAGCTGTTGCACCGTTGCTTTGCTGCTTCTTGTACCTTGCTCCTGAAACATCTGGTTGGACACAGGACACTGGAAGGACGTGGACCCTGAATTGCTCTGTCAACACTCTTCCAGTGAATTCATTTGCAGGAGGTCTAAGAGGAGGTTGTTTTAAGTTGTAATCATTAGTTGTCCCTAGTTAGAAACAAAATGACCCTTAGGCTTATAAAGCACCTGATTTTTTATAAAGCAAGCAAACTTAAATATGTACCTCTTAAACATATTTTAATCGGTAGAGATACCTTTTAAATTATTTATGTTCCAACATTTGCAAAGCTCTGATTAGCTCTGTGCAAGTGTTCTGATGTCTGTGATGTTTCCCACCCCCTCCTTCTGATTTTCAATTTGTCTTTTACTTCATTGGTAATAAATGATCTGAAAACCATCCCGTAAGGAAGTCTCTTTATTTTTCATTCAAAGCTTTTCTGTGTTTATTGTGGTAGTTACTTAGAAATAAATACATAATATGTCTTGCCAATGCCAGCTCCCCTCCTTTCTCTTCTATCATGTGTTACTGTTGTTTACATATTCTAGGAGGGTGTTTCCTATATAAAACTGTCCATATTAAAAAAAACCCAAACCAATGCCAAATGTTGTGGCTTTGTCAGTTTAGTAAGACACCGATTAAGTGCTTTGAAGACAGCTGAAAATCCTCTCCAGTACGTGTTTGAGCCGTTCATCTGGTATAGTTTTATTTTTAAAGAGAGTTTCTGGTATGGATTTCAGCACATCCTATAAGTGAAGAACTAATCCCTTTCAAATATGACACGTATTTAACCGGGCGGGAATTCGTTTTTAAAATGTAGATGCTCAAATGCTACATTAATAAATACAGCATAAAAATAAGACTAAAATGTGTTACGCATTAAACTTTATAAAAACAAAATAGATGGTTATAAACTATTGCGTCGAGAGAAACGCTGTGGTGTTTTTCTGGATGCTTAATCCGTTCTTCCGACCTTTCCAAATTTGCAGGCCTGCTGATTTTGTTAGTGACTCCGGCAGAGTAGAAACGGAGGCGATTGAACATCAGTTAATTAATTCCTAATGGGATTTTTTGCTTACTTTTTATTGTTCATCTGGTTATCTGCCTGCGAAAGCTCCGGAGTTGCACGTAATGACATTATTGGAATCTGGGGAGCTGTGAAGCCGCTGCTCCAGCGAAAGGCTGTGCGAGCATTTGGGTATCCTGCAGTGCTTAAAGTATTAAACAGGAGAAAAGCCAAATATAAACATCAATTCTGTCTAAAGGAGTCTATTGGAAGAGCCATTAAGAAGAAACTTTTAAAATCGCAGCAGTGTCTTTCGGGGCTGGGGTTTCAGGGAAACTTTCTCTCCTTTTACATGTGTCACCTGATTTCCAAATACTTCCCTTAGCATGGCCCGGACTGTTTTTCTTAAGTATTGTCATAACACTCTGTATGAAAGATGTTCCTTTACTGTGAGAATTTGAAGTAGGGGAGTAAAAGGCAGCCGACTGCTCGACATAATTTTTAATTCATATTGTCCAAATGGGCTTCTGGTTGCTACCTACCATTCTAAGGATAACCCTGATATGGATGTGCCCTGTTTTTCTGGTACATCTGTTGTGCGTCTCCAGAACATCACATCTGAGGGTGCGATACAATGAATTTTTATTAAAACGTGGAACACTGCACCTGACAATTGGATCACAAGCCAGGAGGCGAGGGCTGGATTCCCATCCCGACTTTGCAGCAGAAAGGTAAGTCCAGGTGCCTGCAAACCCTTTCAGCCTCCAAACAAGGTGTCTGGTCCCTCAGCTGCCCACGAGCCAGCAATGGACAACGGGAAGACCTGGAAAGCCCCGCTGTAATGCAGTGAGTATTATTTTGAAGTACGCTAGTAGCAGTAACTAGGGATACTCCAGGACAAACAGGCAACATGGAAAGGAGCACTTTTAATTGTTGGGAGCAATCTGAGTTCCACCCATATTTAACTAACAGCTTGGTTTGTTTCTAAAACATAAATGACATAGACAGTGACTAGTCAGTACTAAGCTACAGAAGTTGTTGAGATTTTGGGTGGCACCACTGGTGCAGCTCAGAGGCGTTCAGGACCAGTTCACACTCGCTTTTCCAGAGAATAATTGCAGCAATCTTCTGTACCTGCTGCGTGCTGGCTGTGCTGGAGCGACGGGGAACGCCTGGCAGCTGGGCACGGCTCAGCAGGGAGATGCTGCCGGATACACAACTCCTACTGTTCCCTTCTGTTCACCTCAGAGACACTCAGCCTTTCCTCCTCTGCCCCGGGAGCCTCAAGAATCCCGTCCCATCAAAGGCTTCCCTTAAGCTGAGCTGAAAGACCTTCCTCTACTTGACTAGAACCCAAAATGGTGGAAGTTGATTCCACAACCTTTCTTATTTCTGCATCTTCCTGATTCTCCTCAGTACTTTGGGCTGAGTCAGGGTTCCTCCTGGGACTTGGGATGTTAAGCACTGCAGGGGAGCGGGCCTGCTGCTCCCTGCTTTTGTGGTGGTGTTTATCTGTTAAAGCGATAAATGCTGTTAGCAAAACTGTAAGCGGTGCCTCTGAGGCTTTCCTGCTTATTTCACAAAAAGAATGATGAGAAAACTGCTTGCTGTGGCCTTCATGTGGCCATTAATAAGAAACCAAATCTACAGGAAAGTATTAATGGCCCAAAAATCTTATTTTTAAGTGGGAAATATATATTTTTCCGATTGGCTAACTTAGCGATTCTCACACCTGTAAAATGTATTTATGGAGGCTGTTAGTGCACTAATAGCACTTCTGCAATGGCATCAAGTTCACTGGGCTTGCCTGACTCAATTTAGGCAGGAAATTGATTCTTAGTTGTTGGGGATTTTTTTTAAGCTGTTATCCATTAATACAACAAGCCATGTGATTTTTTTTTTTTTTTTTTTAATAGTACAGTTTCTGGAAACTCTCAGGCACCTTTTGTACCAAGATACTGGAAGTGAATGGAAGTATTCCTTAACTTGGAAGGAATTACATGGAAATTAATCTCCCCTTTCTATAGTTTTAACAACCACTCACCCCCACTGATGGGAACTTAGAGCAGGGTCGTGACTCACGCCCGTGGAACGGTGAATATTTAAACAAATATACTGTAGCTCACCAAAAGAAAAACCACTAAATATTTACAACATCCCAAATCTCAGGCAGTTTATGAAATTTCCTACTTCCTGACAGATGCCTTATGCCTCCTACTGCTTGTGCGGCGCAGTTACACGCACTCAGTATTTTTTTTTTTTGATAGATTTGTAGCTACATGTGAAACTATGTGTATAAACAGGCTACAGGTTCAGTAAAAGGTTTTAAAGCACCATCTACAGTTTCCTGGAAAAGGCTGGGTTTTTTTCCCTCCAGCTCATCTGCCCTCGTGGTGGTGGTAGTGGTGGTGATACTTCTCCGTGGTGGCTTCTTTCTCCGTGGTGGCTTGGTTCAGATTAGAGGCGGTGGAGGGGGTCCTGGGCAGCTCCTCGCCCTCCACGGCCTGCCCGTGCCGCTCTCCTGCCCACGGGCACCTGCAGCTGCCCTGGCATGGCCTCCCAGAGCTGACACCAAACCTGGAATGCAGCAGGGGAAGGGAGGTCAGCAGCCCTGCCACGGCCTGTCTGTGACCCCTCCCCATCTTCCTGCCCCTCAGTGCCTTTCCCCTCCATCTCCTCTCACCCCTTTCCCTTCCACCTCACCTCTCCCCTTCACCTCTCCTCCTGCCAGCCTCTTCCCCCTCCATCTCACCACTGCCTTCCCCCTTCCCTCTCCCTCTCCCTCCCCTCAACACCTGCCCTGCAGCGAGGTCTCCAGGGCAGCCACGGCCCAGGGACAAACCTGGACTCTCCTGTTCGGCCACTGCTCCACGGGAGCAGCTCTCTCCTCCCCCGTGCCCTCTGGGTGTGTGGGTGCTGGGGTTTGCCCCAGGTGATGTGGCCACACCAGACAGTGCTGCCTTGTGCCAGGCTGAGCAGCCCCGGCAGCAGGGGAGATGTGCAGGGCTCTGGGGTTTGCTGCAGAGGGAAGCATCAAACCCCAAACCGTTGTAGGGAGACCAGCCCCCGGGGTGCTTCCCACTCCTCCATAGCACCTCAGCCCTGTAAATCAAGGTGCTGAGGGCAACCTGTGTCTCCCTTCCTTCCCCGTCCCGCTTTCCCCTTCCCTCCGCCTTTCCCCACCGAGCAGGTGCGTGAGAACCAGTTCCTGAGGCAGCAACAGCTCTCCCAAGGCTTTTGAGGCCGGTGTGCTCTCAGACCTCCTGCCCTTGCTGTGTGTGGTGGTGGGAAGTGCTGTAACACCCTCACAGTGAGATCAGCACGTCTCCTTCAGAGGTGAACACGGATGAAAACCATGGGAACTCCAAGAACAGCTGCTGCAGCAATGCTCCTCTGATTTGTCATTCTCTCCCTGGGAATAATATGTGGTTTAATCCTCTTTGGGTGTTTTCTTGCCCTCCCTGCCTCTTCCCTCCTCTCCTTCTGATCTATTTAGACATGGAGTTTGGCAGGCGCTGGCAGTTGTGTTCGGACAGGTTATGATGGAACCAGGCTCCCACAGGCTGCTCCCACGGCTGATCCCGCTCCGACTGTCGCTAATGGTCTAATTCCAAGGCATCAGCAGCAGGGCCTCTCACTGATGGGTATTGCTGATGCTGTACTGCAGCCAGAAGGTCCCCAAAGCCTCCGTGTGGATAAAAGGGATGGTGACACAGGGCAAAAAGACAAGGAAAACGACAACAGCAGTGATGGGATGTAAATAATTCATCCAGACTGAGAAGCGAGTGTGATATTTTTGGAGAACAGCTGAGGGAAGGGGGATTACTTGTTGTTAATGACAAGTGGGGGTTGTCATTAATTTTATTATGATAAATCCTGACTTGCCAGCCAAAATTAGAGCCCAGTGGGAGTGGCTGAGCTACACACAAAGGAAACATTCTGACAGCTCCTCGCTGGAATATCAGGATGGATAGGGCTGATGTTCTCCTGGTTAACCTGCCCTTTCTGCTGCTGCAGGAGGCTGGGAGGATGCCGGATCGTGAGGTGCCCCTGGCAGCAGATAATGTAGTTCTGAAAGGGCATCACCCCCAGGCAAATCTTGGTGCACTTTTTGACTTCAAATGCAACTATACTGAGAAATTCCTCTAGATTTCCCCATGGAACCAGTTTATTCCCAAATGTGCATCATTTTCCTGTGCCACAGAGGCACGGAAGCTGTGTATAGACTTACCACATGGGCTACTAGGGAAGTCTTGTGAAGTGGTTTTGTGGATGCCGTAGGCTTAACACGAACAAGGAAAGGGGAATTAGACGCGGGCCTTGCCCTCGCAAAGGAAATGTGATCAGAATTTGGAATTATTCTTTAAAACAGGTCAAAATAAGCAACCTAATTTGCTGTGAAGCATCAGTATTCTTTCAACGTTTGCTTTGTCTTGTATCCTTGAGCAGGTGTGCCTCATAGACAAGATTTTTTTTTTTGGTTCAGATTAGAGACGGAATCATTGACATTTTTATTAAGGAATGGTAATTAGATGGACGAATACAAATTGAATCAGAGGATTGCAATCAGAGTAACAGCTTGGAGAAAATCCCTGGCCTTCTTGCTGTGAATTGAGAAGCAGCTAGGCCAAGCTGGAGTGGTCAGGGGGATGGGGAAGCAGTGCCAAACAGCCCTGGCTGCGGCAGATCCTCTCCAGTTGTCGGCCCGTGTCCCTGGAAAACGGTCATTCGGAGATAAGCAGAGGGCCAGTCTGGCCTTTGGTTCCTCTGCGTGTCTAAAATAGCTCATAATTAATATTATTTGAGTATTAAAATGCTAACTGTACACCTGGAACTCATGTGCAAATGCTTAATAGGGGACGAGAGCCCCCACCTGAAGGACCCTGTGATAAATCAGAGATTACAGCCAGGCTGTGGGAAGCAGCTCAGCAGGACAACATCTGAGTTCTGACACGGCTGAGAACGGGAGCCCAGACTCTGCTTATGAGCCCAGTGTCCGAACTGGGAATCATTTCCCGTTGCACTCCAGGATTGTTACAGTTTGGATCCTTTTGGTGTACGGTAGGGCCGCTTTTAAACACCTGTAGTTCTTCTAGGGGACAACTTCACAGCCACGAGTTTAACAACTCTCCTGAAAAGGTGATCTTTATTTGCCATCTTTGGAAGGACGTGCCCGTCCCAGGGTGACACAGGAGGCTGTTCCTGGTGTGCTGAGAGGAGACGGGATCGGCTCGGGGCACCCACGGTGCCCCTGTCAGCAGCGCTTGGAGGCCTGCAGGAAGAAGGGCAGAAGGTTGTTATCTGTGACTGCCCTTGTCACGGGAATATTTAAAAATCTCAGGCAGCTGAAATCTGGTGAATAATTCAGTGAAACCCATCATCGATAAAAGAGAGGTTTTGAAGGGTTCTTCGGGAGGAATTGGAAGCGCTGAGAAACGAGTCTATTAAAAATTGACTTTGTGCTATGGAAGATCAAACCCGTATTTAGCCTTCAAACATTTTTTAATGTAATGTCATATTTGTTCTCTGTGACTCCAGTTACCAGGGCCCAGCCTTGCAGTCAGACTCTGAAGCATCTGTGGTTCTGTGAGGATCCTGATGAGAAAATTCAGCAGCAGAAGGGATGCAGGCTCTGAGATGTGTCATTTCCCTGCCTGTACAGGTGGTTAAATAAGGTAATTTATCTTTTTCCTGAAGCTGGCTGAACCGGGTGTTTAATTTATTTATATTATTGACTGTGGAGGAACTACCCTGGTGCGAAATGTCACCGTCAAGTGCTTTCTCGCACAGAAATACAGGCTCTGTGTTCATGCAAACTGCTTCCTCTGATGTATTTTTCAACAGCTGCCTAAACCAAAAAGTAAAATATATGCTCAGACTGGAACTCCATTTAAGTGAACGGTGGCTGAGGGTCCCTCAGCTTCTCCTGAGGTCTGGTGGATGTCTGGAAATGACGGAGCTTGCAGATTTCTGAAGAGCAGGCTCTGAAGAGGGAGTGAAAACACAGGCTAAGGATCTATCTTCTCTTCCTTTCTCTTTTCCTCCTGTCACATGGCAAATTTACTCACAGCATCCACTGGACATTTAGACAGTAATGAGCCTGAATTTCTGTGTTCCCGGGCATGTGCAAAGGAATAATTGTGTTCCTGTGCCTTTCTGTTGACTCAGTGTGTGATCCCAGGTTGTCTCACCACAAGACCAAATTTTGCTGCTGTTACCAGCAAATGCCTGTTATTGAAATCACTCAGCAGATTTGGACCCTTCAGTTTTAAAATTTCCAATCTCCCTGTGGCTGTCCTGGGGCTGACCTGGCAGGTCACCTTTTGTTCTTGGTTTAAACCCTTTTTTTTTTTACCTCTGCAAAGTTAATTTTTGTGCTGAGGTTCGGTTTTTCTGTGGTTTTTTTTTTTTTGTTTGTTTGCTTCTTAGGGTTTGGGGTTCGGTTTTTATTTTTTTGTTTTACTTCGAGGTTTTGAGTTTGGGGTTTTTGTTTGGGTTTTGTGCTTTTTGGAAGGTTTGTTTTGTCCGGGTAGGTTCGTGTTTTGGGGGGTTTTGTTTGGTTGGGGTTTGTGTTTCGTTGGAGGTTGTTTCATTTGTTTCTGTTTTGAGGGTGGGGTTTCTTGTTATTGTGTTGGGGAATTCTTTGTTTGGGGTTTCTTTGGGTTTGTTTTGGTATGGCCTTTCCTTGTTTATAGTTTGGTGCTTTTTTTTCCCTGTGGGTTCTTACTGTGTTTTGGGAAACACGTGGCAGTGCCCGCAGTCCCGCTCTGCTCCCAGCGCACATCTGGCAGTGCCCAGAGCCCCACCAGCCCTTCCCAGCGCACATCTGGCCGTGCCCGTATCCCCGACACCCCCGCCGGCTTCTCCAGGCGCACATCTGGCGGTGCCCAGGGCCCCACAGAGGTCCCGGTGCGCATCTGGTGTGCCCACATCCCCATCCCCAATGCACATCTGGTCATGCCCACAATTTCCCCCGGCCTGTCCCGGCGCACATCTGGCTGTGCCTGAATCCTCCCCGGCCTCTCCTGGCGCACACCCGGCTGTGCCCGCAGCCCCGACGGCCGCTCCCAGCACTCACACCTCTGTGCCCGGAGCCCGGCTCCGCTCCCGGCGCGCACCTGGCGGTGCCCGGAGCCCCGCACGGGTGCCGGGGCGCGTCTGGCTGTGCCTGAATCCCCTCCGGCCGGACCCAGCCGCACATCTGGCTGTGCCCCCGGCGCACCTCTGGCGGTGCCCGCATCCCCTCCGGCCGCTCCCAGCACACGCACATCCGTGCCCGCATCCCCGCTCCCGGCGCGCAGCCGTCGGGGCCGGTCGGTGGCCGCCAGGGGACGCGCGGGGGGCGGGCGGGGGCGGTGCGGGAGCGCTCCCGGTGCGCTCCGTTTCCGCCTCGTCCCGCCGGGACGGCGGCGGCTCCGCGGAGCGGCCGCGACCGAGGCCCGAGCTCAGGTGGGTGCGCGGGGGGGGCAGCG
>VZRE01006111.1:182495-245431 GCA_013396775.1 Cephalopterus ornatus
GGCTCGGCTCGGCTCGGCTTAGTTTAGCTCGGAGCGGCTTTGCCGGGGGCGCACGGGCGCTCCGGGCGGAGTTTGAGCAGAGTTTCAGGGCTCAGTCCCTACCGGCTGCCAGGTACGTGTCACTCTAAGGAAAGGGCCGTGCCCGTGGGTACGGGTGGGCTGGGACCCGGGAGATTTGAGGAAGGGCCTGGGCACTCAGAGCCGGCGCTCTACAGGTGGGAGAGTCTCTGTGTAAGGCTGCGGAGAGGAGAACAGCGGGGTGAGCTGCACGGGGCTGATCGCCTGGATGTGTCCTGTGCAGCCTGCTCTGGGGGTTGGGTGATCTCCAGAGGTCCCTTCCCACCCGAGCCATTCTGTGAATTCAGGTGGAATTCAGCCTCCTGAAGGGAACTGACTTACTGGCAAAGGTGTGGAGGGAAACAAGCCAGAAGTGAGAGGCTGAAAGCAACGTCCTTCATGGAAAAATTATCAGCCACGTTGTGCTTTTGAGAGCTGCTGTTGGGCTCCTGCGTGTCGTGTGGTGGGGACAGCCACGTGCACCTGATGGAGGATGGATTGCCACTGTTCTTGGGCACTCTGGCACAGGGTGATGGTGCTGTTGTATGTGCCTGTACCTGTGATACGCTGTTCCCACTCTCAGTTTTTGGTGTGCTTCAGGTTGAGTCAGGTACTCTCCAGAGCCTGGTCAAAGTCCACGACTTTATTTTTGCTTGTACCAGCAAAGGGTGATAAAGGTCTTTGGAGTGGCCGTGCTTGTGTTGTTGTTCAAAGGCTTTCCAGGATGCCTAAAACCAATACTATACCTTAAGGATGCTGAGAAAGGCTATTTCATCCTCCAGAAGCGTTGGCAGGCCTCTGGCTCAGAGCTGTGCTGGATAAGGAGTTTTGGCAAGGCCTGGGGTCAGGCTGCTCAGCAGAGTTCCTCCACTGGCTGCGAGCTGTGCTTTTCGTGGTTCACTTGAGGTTACCTGTGAAACAGGCTGGCATGTGGTTCTTCTGCAAAGGGTTCCTTGACAAACTGGCCAGTGCTTCCCTGCTATGTCCAATTCTTTCTAAGAAACCTGATGCTTCTCTGGAGGCCAGGAGGTGTGGATTGCACACGCCAACCCTCAGCTGAGGCCTCCTGAGCTTTTTAGCATATCAGAATAGTGAAATGAGTTTCTCTAATTGGCCATTTAGATGCTAATTTGTTTCTCCTAGGCCTATGCCAGATCAACCTGCCCCAGAACGTGAGTCAGAAGGAGCCCGCTGTCTTCATGAATTATTCACTTTGCATAACTGCACCTGCCTGGCTGGGGATCAGGAGGAAATAAGTCCAAAGTCTGATAAATAAAGATACACCTTGGCAGGTGGAACAGTGCTGGCTTTTCTCCCCAGCATCATAGGGTGCTGGGGCGCTGAAGACTGATTTTCTTGGGCAAAACCTGGTTTTTTTTATAGCCTACAATATATCAAGTAGCCACACTAACAAGTGCCTCTCATTAATAAAGGATTGTTGGTACTGTATGTCAGCTTTCCTGTAGAGCTGATTTTATCTTCCCACTTGCAGGACTGGCAGGGACCTCCAGGGCATTGTATTTTATAAAACTCTTTACAAGCTCCATCCTAAAAGCAGTTAGGCTTCTTGTCACTGCTGCCAGGACTGGGAAGCAGCTTTGGTGTACGGAAACCTTCTTTGTTTTCCCCTCAAACCTCATCTTCACTTGCTCCTTTGCCAGCTTGGCCTTACGTGATAATGACACCTCTCAGTTGCTGTGTGCTGCAGCCAGTTGGTGTTTAATTTGGTCTGGGCCAACCAGAATCGACTGAGTGAGGCTTTTGAATGAGGTTGTGCCTATTTTGCTGGCGCTGATGCTGCTTAGATTGAGCTTTCATGGTGAGACAGACTGGAAAAAGTCTGTCTGATTGTGTTCTTAAGTTGTTGTCCCGTTGCTTGCCAAGGCTTTGTGGTGTTTATTTGGACACTGTGTTTTGGCCCAAGCCACAGAGCTGCGAGTCAAGTCTGATCATACTGGATTCTTTGTGTCTCTTGGCTCTCCCTCTGCTGCTGAGGGTTTGTGCTGTTGTGAGGATTTGTAAGGAATGACTAAAGGCTGTTCCTCAGCTGTGCCCCTGATCCCAGGTTTCTCCCTGCCTGAGAGAGGGGAGCAGGAGATGATGGGGATCACCTGCCTCCGCTGTTCTTGTGCTTCCTGCCTGCTTAGCCCTTATAAAATCCTTTTATAGCATTTTATTGATGCTTACAGCAGGCTCCTGTGCCGCTGAAGGGGCTGACAACTGCTAGATGTAGGTGTGAATGGGCAGTTCAAAGTGGTTTGTGTGTGAGAAAAACTTCTATAAAGCCCCGATTCCACCAGCACTTGTTACAGGCACAGTTCCTGCCCTGCTCTGGCTCCGAGACTTGGCCAGATCTTCAAAGTCAAGTGCGTGTCTTCTGCCACGTTTCTCCAGCCCCGAGGGTTATTCTGTCGCTTCAAAACAGCCGTGTGCTTTGAAATACAACCGTGGCACTGGGAATCTTTAAAGCACGAGGGGAAGACTTGCGTCTGGAGCGAAATGGCCTTTCCCTGCCTGCTCGCCCTTGTCTCCCTGGTGTCTGGGAGGAAAAGGGACGGGCCGGTGGGAGGAAGGCGGGGGCTGGGTTAACCTTATCAATCTCCGCCAGTCATTCATCCCCTGTCATAGCAACACGAGCAAACATTCACTTAGTTGCTAAGGTTTCCCGGGGATAATGGGGTCTGGTGTGCGGAGCAGAGAGTAATTACGCTGCTTCTTTGAGGGAGCAGCCGCTAAAAGGAAAAAACCAGCCAGCAGGTACCTGGTGCAAACTGGGAGTCCTGGGGGAGGTGACGCCCTGGAAGCAGGCGGGTTAATTACACCGGCACAGCACGGCTTGGGAGCTGGGGACTTGTCCCTGGCCAACTGTTTAAATTTGATTTTTTAAATGAAGTATTTAAAAAAAAAATCGTCTAATTAATTTTCTATGAAAACAAATTAATACAGACACGAGCTGCTCAGCTGAAATAAGCAGGCAAATGAAAGCTGACTGGGAGAGCTCCTCACGGGCCTGTGTAGGATATTTTTGTATTTGCAGGGCTCTGAGGAATTAATGCTTCGTGGGCACCTGTAATCAGCCCAGCTGCAGGAGGGCTGGTGCAGGCTGTGCTGTCGCCGTGTGAGGAGGTGTTTCTGCTGCAGTGACTGCCTCAGTGTCAACAGGACCCTCCAGTTTTGACTTTGGTGTAGTCAAGGTAAAGTCAAAATGTGTTTGAGGTGGAGGAGCGGGGAAGGGACTTGGTGTAGCGAGATGGTGCTAGAAGTGTATGAGCTGAAAAGGCAAGCTGATAAATTCGGGACAGAAGAATGTTAGGGGTGTTAAATACAGAGCTGCAGCCTGGCTCACAGAGTGTGTGATCCAGGAATCTCTGGAGGCTGGGAGGGTGTTCTGGGTAAGTATTGCTGTGTTGTGCTCTACTCTTGCGCTCTTCTTGAAGCATCTGCTCTTGGGGGTGGTCACATAGCAGGTACTGTGCTCACTGTACCTTTGGCATGACTTGCTGTGGCTGTGTTCTGTTATTGAGGTAAAGATACATGATGTTCATGTTGCTGTTCTGCTGAGGAAAATGGCCTTCTTTCACAGAAGAGCCTGAAATTCTTTGAAGAGCATCAAGTCTCAAAGGGCTGTGTCTGCCTTCCCTTCACTCAGATCCCCCCGGAAGACTTTTCCCTCCCAGACTGAAGTCATGTTCTCAGGTGCCTTGTTCTCTGGCTGAAGAGCACAAGTCTAATCATGGGGAGAGCAGAAGCAGAGCTACATCAGGGCTGCAGCCAGAGATGTGCTGGGGTCTGCATCCTCCAGGATGCTCCTGGCCCCACGTGAAGGGTTGGCTCACTGCAGGGCAGAACTCCTTCCTTGCAGAGCTCCCCTGTGCTTCTGTGCCAAGGGCAGCCAGGTGGACTCAGATTTAGTGAGGTTTTGTTTCACATGACTTCCTCCATCACAGGAAGGGAACAAACACGTGGAGTGCTTTTAAAGCAGGTCATAGAATATCGGTAAGAGCTCCCTTTTAATTCTGAATTCAAGTAAAAAGCAGAAGCTTGGGCTGGGAAGTTTTCTCTCTGTAACACTAAGTGCTTGTGCCACCCCTTTGTTCTGTAGGCAGTGTACTTGCAGGTGGGCCAGGAGCTGTGGATTTCTCTTGCTCTCTCACTAGCTGCTTCTACCCTTCGTCAAGTCTGTTGAGAGGAGGGCAGGGAGGGGATGGCTAGGTGAGGTAGGTGCTAACTGGAGTATTTTTGAGAGAGAATGCAAGAGATTGCAAGAGAGGGATGTTTCCCCATAGCCCATGGAAATGACTCCCCAGGCTGGCGTGGTTTTGCTATCTTGGTGTTTCTGATTCCACTGTACTTCCTGTTCTGTACAGAGATAAGAGGGAGGATGCTTCATGCCTTCCAGATAATGGTACCATTCCTCTGGCATCATTCCCATGCCCATGAGAGATAGTCCTTTCCCTCCAGTCCTGCTTTTGTCCCAGCAGACTGTGTCCCATTCTTGTTTCCTTCTCTGAGGTAGTTGTGTCACTCCCCACCAGGCTTTTTTTCAGAGGCAAAGGTGCAAAGCCAACTGCAGAGCCAGCTTGGATGAGAGGAAACACCACATCCCGATGCCGCCAGAAGAAAATGCCCCTGTAAATATTTTAGGGAATAATCTCCCTGAAGACTGTTTTGGGATATGATGGCTCTTCAGGCAGTGTTTTGCATTCCTTCTCTCTTTGCAGATGGTGCTCAGGGAATGGTGGAGAACAGAAAGCGTATGCTGAGTAACAAGAGGCGAAAGAGCATGACATGGCTTGTTTTTGTTCAGTCACGCTGAGCAAAGCTCACTGTGCTGTGAGGCTGGAGAATGCATTTAGGTCTCTCCTGAGAAAAATGCTCAGCTGATGTGCTCTGCTCTGACTCGCCTTCAGCTCTGTTAGAGCAGATAAAGCTCTGCTGAGGAGGGGCAGATGTTTTCAGCACAGCTTTCCGCCCTGAAAGCTCAGCTGCTGGCAAAGCAAACTCCTCTGCCCTGACTGTGCCCAGCTCCAGCTTTTATGCTAAACATCCATCCCAGAGCCAGTGAGTGCTGCTCACGGTGTGGCTGTGTGCACTGAGCCTCACCAGTGGATGCAGAGCGTGGGCTGTGCTATTCCTCAGGTGTGCCTGAGTGGGAGGGAGGAATAAATGGTATAGCTGAAGAGTAATTTAATATATGCATATGTGTGTGTGGGGGGGCTACATGTGCATATAATCCTGTAACCACACATCACAGGCTTAGGAAATCTCTGGAAAATCCCAGGTCAGCCATTCTGTGTGAAATTGTAGCTTCTCTGTTCTTCTAACCCTGCCCCGGGGGCGGGAGCCGCTGTATTCTTTTGCTGCTCATGCTTGATTGCTCCCCTGTGTGTGAGCTGCTGTGGGATGTGTGTGGGGAAGGTGTTCTCTCCTCGCTTGAGATCGTGAAGAAGAAGAAAAGAGCACGAGGTGTTCTGGGACCAAATGGAAATGCAAACCCACAGCATGTGTAGCGCTGAGCAGAGCGGGGAAGGCAGTTGGTAAATCAAAGATGCCAGGGTTCAAGGATTTCTTCCAGGAATGATCCCTTTCAGAAGCGATCATCTTAACTAATGTAGTAAAGTTTTAAAAAATTGAAAGTGACACTTCCCTCTGCCCTTCCTGTCTCAACCCTCTTTCCTGCAGCTTCCTGTCTCCTCCATGCTTCACTTTGCTGTACAATTCGAGTTGTGTTGAGCCCTCACCCTTTTTATACATCTGTCACCTTGCTCTGAAAGAAATCTGTGCTCCGTGTGGAATTTTCCCTCTTCTCTCCTGCCTGTTGTAACCACTCAGTTTTCAGACTCTTTCCAGAATTCAGATGGTCAGAGAGGAGAGAACTGTTTCACTGTTAGTAACCGGTTTGGCTCTCAGGGCTGACGTGGGGTTTGGCAGGAGGGAGCTGTCGGTTCTCTGACACGGGTTAGTGTTTCTGTGCTGGGGGTGAGCGTGGCACATGTGAGCTCAGCCCAGGGAGAGAGGGATGGATGTGCACAAGCTCCGTGTGTGCCTGTGTAACAGGGCCAAGGCCATCAGCCTGTGATGCCCCCGTGCATCTCCACACAGACAGCTCTCTCTGTGTGTCAGCAGCAGATAGCAAGGGCGGGTGCAGCAGTGACCCACAGGCACTGCTGGGTAACTGTGCTGTGGGTTGAGACTGCAACAAGCGTTTGCTCGGGAACGACGGCACAGTTGCCAGGTGAAGCACCTTCCTGCCGTTGTATCTGATTTCTGATTGCCAACCGGCATTAAACACGTTATCTCTGCCCAGCAGGTGTGGTTTCAAAGCTGGCAAGTGTCCGTTCTGGGGAAGGTGAGTATTAATACCTGGAAATTTATGCTCGTGAGACACTCGCTCTGCTGGAGAGCAAATCCAGCTGGTTAAAAGCTCGGTACATCGAGTCTAGTTGTGCATCCGTTGAAATCTTTTGGCTGTGCCTGTCCCCTGGTGCCTTCCGTTCACCCAGGCTGCGGTGGGAGGACTCAAAAGTGCTTAGCTGCAGAGTCTCTTTTGGGAATGTTTCTCCCATGAGCACACGGAGGTTGGCTCTTGCTGCCTTTACGGATGGTTCAGTGCAACTCTCATTGAACACGAGGAATCAGTGGCGTGACCGTGCCGGGGACAGGAGCCACGGCAGGAGATCTGCTGCGAGAGGTGCTTTCTTCAGCATCAGGGAATGCAAACAAGCTGCTATTGTAGGCTGTAGTTATAAATATCAGGCTATTATGGAGGCAGTTTTAATGAACTAAATGACTTGCCACTATTCATGCTGATTGTAGCATGGGTTTTTGTTTGTTACCCCATTAAAAGGTAAAAAAAAAAAGGCAACTATAGCTTCTTTGTGTCCTTTTAGCATGGCTTTCTCTGTCAGAACTGCAGCGCTGGGGCTCTGGAGGTGGGAAGGCAGAGATTATTCTTACAGACAAGGCTTTTCTCGAGTTTGAAATGAAAAATCAGAACTGACAAAGAGTGTCTGGCTTTTTTTTTTTGAGCGTACCATAAAATCTAAACTTCCAGCCTTGCCTTCAAGATATTTAAAGATATTTATTAGCTTGTGTTTTATGAGGATGATGGTGTGTTTTTTATCGCGGTCTGTGGGTGAGAGTCTGTCTCCTTCCTCTGTGTAAGATGCCAGCAGATCACCTCCCTTTGGTTTGCTGGAAGAGTGGCCCTTTGGGACAGTTAATGAGGCTCTGCCAAGTGCTGCCCTGTGCTTTCTCAGGGGTGGAACGACAGCTGTGCTCACTGCTGGTGTTTGCTTCTTCCAGGTGTGATCCCTGCCACTCCTGCCCAGCCTGGTGCCATGGCTGACATGATTTTTGGGAGTGGGACGGGCCAGTGGGTTTGCCCCAACGACCGGCAGCTGGCACTGCGAGCCAAGTGAGTCCTTGTCACCCTCCTCCTCTCCTTCCAGCCTCAGCTCTGGCCTGAATCCTTTCCTGGTGTCTGTGTGGAGCACTGATCTGCTGTCCTGCCACACAGACCCCTCTGTACCCTGCTTGGTGGAACAGGAGCCTGCAAAGCTGGGGCTGCCTGGAGCTGCCAGCCTGCCATGGAATGTGCAGCGTGGTGGGAATCCATCCACCAGCCCTCCCCTGGCTGAAAGGAAGGGCTTGGAGGCAGGCTGGGATCTCTGCAGCACCCTAAATATATTTGATAGCATCCCCCAGCTGCCAGCAGCACTCTTTTGTTTTAGGAACTTGTCATTTGATCTCGTTTTCCCCTGAAGTTAAAATTGCTGCATAACCTAAAGACTAAAAGGAGGGAGATGAGTCAAGCACTAGAACTGCATTTCTCTCTTGGATGCTTTTCTTCTCTGGCAGCTGGTACCATGCCACTGCCACCTCTGCTCTTGGCTGAACCCTTGGGGTCATCCTGCTGCTGCAGAGTGTTGGAAAATAGGAGGGCACCCCATATTTTGGGGGACTACCTGGCTGTGAGCAGTGCACACCACTGCCACTTCTCCAGCCTGCACCTGAAAGCCTTGGTAAGACAGTTGTACCAGAGAGTGCCCTGCATTCTGTTAGCAGCCATAACTTTATCCAGTGACCTCTAAACCCCTCCTGAATGGTAATTAATTGAGCTGTGAAAGCTCCTGCCTGTCGCCAAGTGAGCCAAGGAGAAACATCAGCTGCTGTGTGTGAGGCACAGAGGGAAGTGGTTTGCTGAAGTCCTCGTGTGAACCTGGGTTAGACCAAGCAGGGAAGTTGCCAAATTTATATTTCCAAGCATGCCCAGTGATTTGTGTGTTTGAATGGAGGACCTTAGAAATGTGTGATCTGCAGGGAGGAGGATGCAGGTAATCCCTGTGTTTGGGAGTCTGCTGTTGGCATTTGTGGTGTCTGGCATCAGCACCCACCTCTGCGAGGGCACCCCCAGGAGTAGGGTAGCCATTCCCAGGGGCACTAGCTTTCTTTATGGGCAGAGACCAACAGGATTGAGGGCTTGGAGTGGTAAAATACAAACTGGAGCAGAAAGGGAAGTGAGTGGGCAGGGAGAGACAGCACAGCACTCGGGATGTTGGAGGAGTGGCGTGGTCAGTGAGAGGAGGCTCCTGCTTTGGGCGTCAGTCATGGAACAGAGCCCTCCGATGGAAGGCTGACGTGGGTCTGTGCCTGGCAGGTTTGGCCTGTGGGGCAGGGCAGGAGTTTTGTGCTTTCCTTTCACAGCTGAATCCTGCCCTCCACCCCATCCCACAGGCTCCAGACGGGCTGGTCGGTGCACACATTCCAGACTGAGAAGCAGAGGAAGACGCAGGCTCTGAGCCCAAAGGAGCTTGAGGTCATTCTGGAAGTCATCCGCAAGGCAGAGAAACTGGACATCATCGAGCAGCAGCGCATCGGGTACAGTCACGTTCATTTGTCCCCTTCCCTCCCAAGGAAAGGTCAGTGCAGACAGAGGAGTGGCTCTCCTGCCTGCCTGAGCTCAGCCTCCATCAGTCAGAGCATCCCTTAGGTCAGTTATTTTCTCCTCCCACGTTGCTTGTTTGGAGGTGACGAACACTGGGAAGGATGGGATGTTTTCCTTCTCTCCGCATCTCGAGCCTTCCTCATGCCTTCTTTGAGCCTCGGGGCTTGCTGAGGTTGCAGCCCTGACACAGTGCCTGGAAAATGCAGCCTGTGCTGAGGCAGCTGCCCCAGTGGCTCTGGAGGGGGCTGGGAAGATGCCCAGTGCTAGTGGACGGATGGCTCAGCGGCCACTGCTGGCAGTGCAGTCAGGTTTTCCCTCATCTGCACCAGCTCCCCTGGGATTTTGCCTGGAGCAGTGAATGAGTTGATGTTCTAGTTGGCTGAGCCCTCTGGATGGGTTGGCTAGCTTGAATTATTTAATTTACAGGCATCCTTTTGCTGCTGCAGATTTCCATTTGCTTTCAGTCCTGCTGGAAGTGTGGCCTCAGCTGTGTCTGTGATCGTCCTGCACTACCTTAAAGCCAGGGAGCTGGGCAGTCCTGTAGCATTTCCCAGCAGCTTCTGTGCTCATGAGACAGGAAACCCCAGAGACTCCCACCCTGTGTCCAGCAGGCCCAGCTTTCTGCCTTTCCGCTTCCCTGTGCAGAGCATGTTAATGAGGGCTAACGAGAGCTGACAGTGATGTTTTTGTGGTAAACGGGAGACCCCAGCAGCAGCCAGTGACCCTCAGGAGCTGGTTGTTCCTGTGTGGTGGTTGGTGTAGCTGCAGCAAGCGATACCCTTGCTGTTCCCGTGCTGAAGCATTCTCTGAAATGCCTTTGTTAACTCCTGGGAGTTCTCTTGTGCCAAAGTCGAGGATCATAAATCCGCTAACGACGGCTCGGTCTGGCTGTGCAGTCTGACCTCACCACCACAGGCAGTACCTCTTTCAAACAGACCTCGCCTTCCTCTCAGTGTGGGGTTTGGTTGATGGGACATTAGCACTAATGAGGATGGGATTGCATGGATAGTAGGATCACTTCCTCCCTGAGCCTCCTGCGCACGTGTGGCTGTGGCTGGTCACTGCCACTGGTAAATGGCCTGGCTGTTACTGTCCCCATCTACAAATGGATGCCTGAAGATTGCCAAGCAGTGATCTCATGACAGCAGCCTTGCTCTGCCTGCTCCCCACATCCTGCATCCTAATCGCTTATCCTGCCTTCCTTCCCTTTCCTAGTCCTGCTGCTATGGACATTGTGCATACATATGTGCTTCCTGTCTTCCAAGCGGGCTGTGGAATGAAGCAGGGAGCAGTTACTGACATTCCTGTACTGCAGCCAGGCTCATTTTGGTCTGATGGCTTCAGTCTGGCCTTTGTGCTTCTAATGGGATGTGGGCAGGTGCCTGCAGTGCTGCTGTCAGGGGCATGTAAAAATGGAGAGGGCTTGGCAGGTCTAACTCCTCTGCCCTTTCCCGGTGCTTTTTGACTTGCCCTGCTCTGAGTATTAAAAGCTTTTCCTGCTCTACAAGCAGGAAATGTTTGTGCTGAGGCTGTGGCCCCAGTGACACTGAGCTCCTGAAGCGTTTAGGATCAAGCTCTTCGTGTGAGCTCTCTGCCCACTAGCTGAGTCAGGCCTCTCAGTGGTATTCCCAGTTTGATTATTCTGAGCTTGGTGAATGTTGATAGATGGACTTAGAGGGGTTTGTATCTCCTGAAGACCAAGAGGCAGCTGATAGGAAGCACTGAGTGCAGACACTGAAGTGAAGGTACATATGGTCCCAGCAAGGGGCCCAGAACTGCACAGAAGAGGCAGAGGTAGTCTGAGTCTGGAGCACAGTCTGCAGGTTTTTGGCAAGCCTCAGTACCAGGTGCTTCCATTTCCAAGGTGAGTGCTGTGACCTCTGCTCTGCCTCTCTCCCCACAGGCGCCTGGTGGAGAGGCTGGAGAACATGAGGAAGAACGTGATGGGGAACGGGCTCTCGCAGTGCCTGCTCTGCGGGGAGCTGCTCGGGCTGCTGGGCAGCACGGCTGTCTTCTGCCAGGACTGCAAAAAGGTGGGTTTGGTCACACAGGTTCCTGCTGTTCCTGGTAGCCGATCTGTCTAGGAAAGGCCACCAGGCCTCTTGGAAGCTGGATAACTCTGCACAGTTAACTTCAGCCCCACTTGTCTAGGTCGGTGCTGTCAGACCATCAGATTTTCTCTTGCTTGTCTTATTCCTCAGGATCCAAAAGTGCCTAAACTGCCCTTAGTACTGGGATGGGGTGTCTCAGCCCCCCCTGAATCTCCCACTTGGGGACAGAAATGTACAGTCATCAAAGACAACTCATAACAGAGTCTGTGAGCTTTGCTGTGCCCTTAGACCTTCCAGTCACACCTCTCTCTGAGAACTCAAGTCCATCCTCAAGTCCCAAACCAGTGTGAGTTTTCCAGCCCTGTGCCCCAGCGACTGCCTGCGTTGTATGTGTTGTTAACAGGACTTCATGGGTGCGGTTTGGGCACCAGTTTTCAGGGAGACTGCTGCTCTGCCAGCACCCCAGGGACGATTGCTGCTGGTCTAGGCTCCGCAGCCAAGGGGTTAATCTGTATTGCTGTGGAGATGATGATCTCCAAGGCAACCACCTTATCCTGCCTCTGCTGGGAGGCTGGTTTTCCTGCACTTGAAGCCCATCTTTCCCTGGGGAGACACCTCTGTAAGTTCCTCATCTCAGCGTGTTGCCTGTGCAGGGGTGAGGGTACCCGCTGTGTGCTGCAGTGTTTCTGACTCGGTGGTGGTTGGGTGGAAGGGAGCAGCCTGTGCTGACTCTGTCCCTGTTGGGTACTGGCATCAAGGAGACACTTACCAGTGTCACCCAGCCTGTCACCAAGGCGATGTCCTGTGGAGCCCACAGAGTAAAACTTTCTCTACCAGCACTGCTGGAGTTCATGAGATGCAGTTCTCGTGCAGAGCAGGCTGCCAGGCTGAGGCTGCACTGGTCCACTTGGCTGCGGCATTGCTCTGGAAGCTCTTGTGGGAGAGGGAAGGGAGGTGGGTGTCCCATGCAGTCAGACCCGACCCGAGGTCCCAGCACCCTTCCATTAGACTTGCAGGGCTGGGGGCTGCTGGGAGCTGTGCTGCCTCTGCTCTCAAGTGGGTTTCTCCACCGGATCCAGTTTGCAGAAGTAGCTTGAACTGATGCAGGGATTATGCAGAAGATTCCTTGTAAGGCAGTGTCTGGCAAAGGAAATGCAAATCATTGAGTGCCTGGGTCCTAAGCCAGGGAGAAAGTAGCTCTTGAGGAAGGGGTGGGGAAGGAAGCAGCAGTAGAGTACTGGGAAGTGAAAGGTCTGGTTTGAATGGGAGCTCTGAGAGGAGCGTGGTCTCTGTGCACGTGGCCTGTGGAGAATGGATGACAGACAGGAGACAGCAGGCTGCTTCCTGTGTTTCAAGCAAGTGGAATAACAGGATGTGCTGTATTCCTGCCTTCTTCCCCTGGCAATTCTGCTCTCACCTTGTCAGAAGCCAGCTAGATCATGTTGCCATAGGGCTTTCTAACCTCCCTCCTGTGAGCCCAGCACACAGAGTGAACTCCTACTTGAAGCTTGTTCCCTCTTGTCCAGGGACATCCATCACTTGTGCAGTGCTGTATGCAGTAAGCAATTTCTCAGGGAATTATGGATTTTTAAAGTTCATATTTTTCTTGCAGGCAGTGTGCTCTGTTACTGTCTCATTGCAGCCTGTTTAATTCAATAACTGGAATTGAAATGATGCATCTGAAACATAGCGAAGAATTTACCCTCAGCAAGCTCCTTCCGCTGAACAGAGGTTCTTGTAGAGCATTTCTTGTAGCCTGATGGGTTTTCTAAGTGCCACATTGTGCTTTATGAAGAATGCTTTTAATATTAGTTTTTATTATCTTAGGAATGAAGGCATTATGGCAAGACAAAGACGCGTGCAAATCCAGATGTGTTAACAATAGCAGTAGTTAGACAAAGCACAGCGTGCCATTTACCATGCAGAGGGTACCATGTATGAAAGGTGAAGTGGAAGTAGGAGAAGAAAGTGCTTTGTCTTGTATTTAATGAGAAATGGGGCTGCATTTAATGTCCTTGATTTTTATGTCTTCTTCTGAGGGGCTGTGAGTGATGCTCAGTTTTCCAGCTAGTCTGCAGAGAAGGGGAGGAGGAAAGCCCCGCTCTGTATTGGAATTTTGAAAATTTATGGCTAGGAGCAAAATCGGTTGGAAACTTCCACTAGAGGGAGCGTTTGAATGTGCTATTCGTGTGGGGATTGGGATCTTTGAGGGTATTTCAGACTGAGTTCCTCCCTCGGATTTTGGTTTGAGGGAGGGAGAGAGAGTTTGGGGTAGCTCAGGTGGTGTCTGCTAATTGAATCTGCCAATCCCCCTTGGCGTGAGTTTTGATGCACCAGACCCAACAGGTTGTTCCTTATTTCCCTGTGAGAATGAGGACAAGAAGAGCAAGATGGAGGAGAGCACCAACCTCTGTGGGGCTGCTGGTGCCTCCCTGCTTTCTGTGCAGCGTGAATTGGGAACAGACCTTCCTCTGGACTACACTGACCAAAACAGTTGGGTGTTTATTCATTCAATGATGCCACTGCCTCAGGTACCATCTTTCTGCCACTCTCCTCCTCCAGACCTGGGCACTGAGGGCTGAGTGAGCCACTGAGACCTTTGTCCCTGGACACAGACCTCCAGGCTCACGGGAGCCTGGTTAGGGGGATATGTAAGACCTTACTTGGGGATGTCAAATTCTCATGTATTTCTCAGCAAGGTTTTGCTCTCCAGAGCCCTCTTGCGAGTGGCTTTTGCTCTGTGAGGATCAAAGAATTCATCCAATTTCTCATTCAAGCTGTATGCCAAGGCTGATAGGCATCAGCTTCATTATATAATATTAGGTGATTCGGGTTGTAAATGGCTTGTAATGCCAGCGGAGACATGAAAGTTCCCTTGTGCAGCAATAAGGGCCGTCAGGCATTCAGGAAATGTGTGTAGCTGTGGCTCTACCCACTTCCTAAACACCACAAATCAACAGCAAGGAACATGTGCTGAACTGGAGGGGAAGCCGCGGGGTTTAAGAATGTGTGTGTATGAGGGAAGGGAGGAGAAGATTTCCAGCTTTGTACTTGGTTACAGCTGCTTTCCACGCCACAGAGATTGGGTTTAGGAGTCAGAGGAATAAAAAAACCATTCTGAAAGTATGTTTATGGGTCGTGAGGTTTGATTTGCCCTGTGCAGTTTTCGCACTGTGCTGTAGATTTGCCTTTGTCTCGTGTCCACGTAGATCTGAAGCAGCTTCCTGCAGTGAATGGTTCTCCAGGACAAATAAGAAAATTGTGCCACGTTTAGGTTTCCAAGGAAAGCAAAACAGAGCTCTTGGGAGAGGTGTTTCTCAGCCTTCTCTCTCCCGAGGGCTTTGTGGCTGTGGGGAGTTGCCAACACCACCTTTTTTTTTCCTCTCTCTCTTCTTTGTTTCAGAAAGTTTGCACCAAGTGTGGAATAGAAACCGTTGGAGCCCAGAAACGCCCTCTTTGGTTGTGCAAGATCTGCAGTGAACAGAGAGAGGTAAAATACAGCTGTGGAGAGGTGGTGCTCAGCAGCTTTCACCAGCCTGCCCCAAGTCCATGCAGAGCCTGCTTGAGCTCTTCCCTGTGCCTGGACACTTCTGAGGCAGCTTGGGATGGGGTTTGGGAGGCTTGGCTGGACGCCAGGCAGGCTCAAACACACGCAGTGGTGACAACTTTGGTTTTTGAGGGGGTGGAGGAGGAAAACCACACCGGCACCTGGAGCCTCTATGGCTTTGTGGAATTTTTCTAGCCATGGCCATAAAGAGGTTGTTACCTTACACTCTTTCCCTCCTGGCTCTCTGGCAAATAAACTTGGCTAACTGGTTTTTTAATACAGCTTCAGAGACGTAGAGCGTAACTGCAATATTTGTCCCTCTAAAAATAACTAGGATTGCAGCTTTTAAATCTGTTTTCCTCCCTGCCTGCAAAATCCCATAACTTGCCAGTGTGAGACTTATAACGCAGGTCTCTAAATTTTTATATCCTTCATCCTCGACTTTACACTGCAACAAAGTAATGGGCTGCCTCAATTCCTGTCTGCCAGCCAGCATCCACCAACATCAGGGCTCGCTGCTCTGTGCTGAAGTCCACGAATTTGTTCTGTGTTCGCAGACAGATTTTCACTTGTTCCCATCAATTTATTTTGGTCTTTTGCTTGTGGTCCTTGAGCATCAGTCCAGTGCAGCTGTTTCTGACCAGCACAGCCTGGGTGCTAACCTGGGTGCTCTGCTAAATCGATTTTTGAGGTGTAGTGACAGCATTTGTGCAGGTGTTAGGGAGGCAGGATTTTTTTTTATACTAGTTATGGAAACTTAGCATTGCTTGGGTTTTGCACTGGAGGGGATTGTTTGTGTGGGAGCACTCGCAAAGTCCGTTTTCAGGTAAGATGTGGGATACATAACTTTTGAACAGCAGTTGTGGGCAGGGCAGGCAGAGCTCCCTTGGATTTTGATAATAATTTGATGCACTGAATCATCCAGATGTTTTGAATTCTGGATAGAGATCCCAAAATAGAGAGTGAGGCAGGTGTAGGTATTTTCCATGCTCTGCAGGGAAATGGGTATGGGACTAAAATTTACTTTATTTCTTTTAGTCTGTTTTTTCTGTGGTTTTTAGTTTTTATTTATCTCAGTCTGTACAACTGGGGTTTTTTCCTATTTCTTCAAGAAATAATAAGGAACCCTGGTCACTGGACAGAGAATATTAATTCATCTGGTATGTGTTGCCTGTAGACAGTGTGTGAGGGTAAAATAACCTTCAGCGCTCACCCTCTCTGTGAAACCTGAGATACGACCAAAGTGCTTTCCTGATGGAAATGGATGGAACTTTCCTTCTTAGATTAACTAAAATATAGCCCCATCTTGCCTCCCAGCTCTAAGCTTCGGCTTTGTTTTTCAATTCTCTTTTAAGGTCGGTTCAGGTCTGTCTCCTTTCTTGTTTGTGGTGGTGCTGGTGCCCTGAACAGGAGAAGGTTGGAAGGGTCACAGTGTGGACACGCAGCCAGACGTCAAGTCATACATCCCCTCTGTCTTCCCACGTGCCATGCCTGTATTTTGAGGGAATCAGGAATTGAGAAACAGCAGAAGCCTTGAGGCATGTCAGCCAGGGCAAGGAAGTTGAGGCAAATCAGAATAAATGCCTGGAAAGTGACTTTGATCAGTGGCTTTGATGAGTGGCTTTGGTCTTCCCTAAGTGTGTGAGGAAGAGATGAGGCTCCTGGGCCTCAGCCTGATGGCTGGTACAAGTGCAGTCCCTGAAGCTGGTTCAGGTGTAACGATATTACTGGGTGTGCACTAAATTAACAGGTTTCTTTTAAGAGCTTCTGTTCACAACTAGTGTCTTGTTGCTCTCTATTTCTGTGGTCTGAGTCTGCCTCGTGTTGCCATCGGCTCTGGACCAAACCCATTTGGCCACACTCTTTGCTGCAGGTGATACTTGCTGTCGATGAGTGCAGACGGATGTCTGCTCTTTGGGATCAGATAGTCTCATTTCTGTCTAACCCTCTGAATCCCACGTGTGATGATTTAGGTATCAGCCCCATTTTATTTCCTGGAATCCAGGCAGAGAGCTTCAGGAACGCCCTGGAGCACTTAGGGTTGTGTGATGGAGTAACAAGTCAAGATCACCTTGCTTCTATCCCCTTGCCAGTGCACAGTGTGACTGAGAAAGCTTCTGCTTTAGCCAACAAAACATGGACTTAAAAAAGGCTGGTCCCAGGCCACAGAGCTCTGACAGCACCTAAAGTTGACCACTGTAGTGGGTGAGTGTTTGATGCTGGTCCAGAGTCCCTCTCCCCAGGTGTGTGATGAGATGTGGTGTTTCCAGGTGAGGTGATTCCCTCCACATCAGCGCTTTGATCGCCGTCTGATTTTCTGAACCACCGCTCAAGCTATTTGGGCATGATATTTGTGAAGCTCTCGACTCTGTTAGTGAGAGACTGCCAGGCACTGAAGTGGGAAAGGGAGGTCATTTGGAAACCCAAGTGGACCAAATGGTGTTGGCTGGAGTTAATCAGCATCATCTGGCTGGAAGGAGAGCCTTGCACTGTAATTGTCCTCTTTAGCCTCTGCCATGCACTAAGTGAGCACTTGTGTCCCACCAGGCTCTCGGGCCAGGATGGTTGGGTTGGACATTGCCATGTACTAGCTAACAGCTGTAGTGTGAGGCATTGTTCCTACACGTCAAAGCTTTCATCCCTCCACCTTTATTATTATTTATCCCTGCAGGCTTGATTTAAACTAGCGTAAGTTTAGTGATATGTGGCAGTCGTCTCCCCCTTTTGCCATGTGGACAGAATCTGAGCTGGCTCCGGTGATGATTTAATCATCACTTTGCCTGGGTCAAATGAAGACTGAAGTAAAACAAGCTGTTGTTTAGATCACTTCTTCAGCTGGAATCCAGTGCTTGGTGTCCACAGATCCCTTTGGGAATCCCAGCCTCAGCCACTCGGAGATGTTCCGTGCTGCTTTCTGTTTCCTTGAAAACCTCCACTGGGAAGGCTGTGCTGCATAGCGATGAGGAACAACTTGCTCTGACACTGTCTTATTTCTGGAGAGTGGGGGCGATTAATGGGCTCTGCCTGCAGCTTTGCATCCCAGTCATCCAGAAACAAAGCAGAGCCTTTGGCAGCGCTGGAGCTGCCACACAGGATGGGCACAGGGTGAGGGTCTCCAAGGGGCCAAGAGGAGCTGGGAGGAAAGTACTGTGTTCTAATGTGGCCAGGACCTGACAGAGCCTGGATGTTCCTCCTGGCAAAGAGAGCATCCCCAAGGGCCAGCAGACACCCCTGCATCAATAGTGCGTCTCTTCTTCCTGAGATAAGATAGAGCTCACTTGCTGTAGGCCAGAACTGGCCTGCTGGAGATGCCACTTGTCCCAGGTGTTTGCAGAGGCAGCTATGGAAAACCCTCTTTTGTTCTTCCAGAATTCTGTGGTTGTTTTTCTTTGCAATGTCTTCAGAGGGCGATGGAATTAAAGCAGATATGGATTGTCATTTATTGTTCCTGCAAGCAAGGGTAGAAGCGAATTTGGTCAAGCTTCCATTCAGTTTTGAGGGCAAGACTCTCCCTTCCTTCTTCCCTCCTCCATGTGCCACATCACCTTTCTTGGCTTTGATCTTGCTCTGCCTTTCTGAAGACAGCACGGAGGGCTGATCCTCCTTGGGGCAGTCCTGTTCCTACATGTGTACAGAATCCCATGGCATGATAGGGGTGCTGATCCCTGGCTGCAGCAAACACTGGCTGTGGGTTTGCAGTGAGTCTCTTTGCCATGGGAATGAGTGCAGGGCAGAAAGGGAGCAGGTCCTCCAGTGAAACAGGCTTATTGCAGCAGCTGTCAGAGGAGCAGGACTTGCCTGGGAGGAGCCGTGGTGGATATATATACAGCTGGAATGATTCCCTGCTGCCAGGCCTCTGGCAGAGCACATGAGCTTGATAACAGCTTGGGCAGCAGTGCCCATGCTGAATTAGTCGTGTGTGGCTGGAGCCTGCCTGTCACCTCCTAGCCTGAAGGGGAAAAAGGGACCTGCTGTGCTTTGTCAAATCCCTGCCCAGCCGTTTAACTCTCTGCACAGCCTTGTTTTGACTGATACCACCAGGTTCTGCAAAGCACCTTCCCGAATTACCCCTTTTTACATATATATATATATTATTTTTTATATATCCATGATTAGCGATGCTATCATCGTAATTAAAATCCTCTTGGAAGCATTCGTGCACATTTACATTTGAATTGACACATCCAAAATTGTAGCGGTAATGAAAGCGGTTTCGGGAGAGTGGGGGGAGAGAGAGAGCTTTTTTTTTTTTTCTCCCCCCTTTTTTATTTTTAAAACCCCCTGGAATATGAAAGAGAGTGTCAGCTATCGGGGACCTGTTAAAAGTTTTAATTTGCCCCCTCAGCTTCACTTTCCTTTTAATTTCTTCTCCTTCACTACGCGGCGTTTTCACGGCTGGCCGCGTCTCTCAGTTTATCACAATAAACCATGCAGGGGAGGAACATCACCGCGCTGAAGGAACGGGGTCGTCTCCTCCCCTTTTGCCCCCAGGGCTTCCCTTTTCACATACACGCTCGTACCGTTTTGAACATTATAAAGCAACATAGCCCAGGGTTATTCCTGCCTGGCATGACGATTTCTTGGCAAAACACCACGCTGATGGAGAGGAGTGTTTATTTTGGGTGACTCTGGATTGAATCGGAGCGATGTGCACCTGTTTGCAATTGAAAGAACTCATCAATAGCCTCTGCCATATTATTTTGGGGGTGGTGGCAAGTAGTTAAACTCAAAATAGTGTCCTCTAGAATAGAGCCATGGGGGAAAAAAAAGAGGCCTGATTGAAAGGGGAATGATAAATTGTTGAAGTCTGGCAGCCACTGCAGCTTGAGAAACATCGGGGTCAGGGCTGCGATAGATTTTGCTATTCCGGAAACAAAGCTCCGAATAGTAATTCCACTGCCTTTTAATTTTCTTCATCCTCAAGTGCTGAATGTGGGAGTTGACAACAGATTGCTGTAAATAATGTAATTGGAAATCTCTGTGTTATGGAAAAGCAGATGAATGCCAATAACGAAGCTGAAGAGCGCTCGCTCTTTCTCCCTGCCAGTGGTTTGCAGCGTGCCAGAGCCGTGGTGGAGAGCTGGGACAAAGTGAGTGTGTGGGCATGTGCTGCCTGCAGGCGATGGCAGCGAGGTCCTCCCGGGGTGGCTGCGCTTTCAGGTGCCTTTCTCTTCACTGTAGCCCACGAGAACCTGCTCCCCCACCTTTTGGGGGGGTTGAGCGGTATTGCTGGTGTCAGCATGGGAAGCTAAAGGTAGTGGTTTTCCTCTCACCAAGCCTGGACTGCTGTGAAGGAAAGGGCTGCAGGATGAGAACAGCAACCACGTGGCACAAGCAGGAGGTGGTAGAGCGAAATGTGGCTTTGCAGCAAAAGCAGCTCTGTTTAGGGGACGTGGTTTGGTGAAGAGAACTCTGGGGGGGCTGCAAGTGTTTGATATGATTCCTTCAGCTGTGATCCCAACCCTTCATCAGCAAGTCCTGATGTCTTCCCTGTTTAGGAGTTTGTTTTAGCACTTCCACGCTCAGAGAAGTTTGAGCAGTAACATGGGTTTCACCAGGGCCCAGCAGTTCTCTGTTAGGTCCCATTTACAGGCTGCACTTGAAAGTGCTCCATAAAATACACATCTGGTTCTGCATTTCTCATCCTATAGCTGTAATGATGGCTTGATGCAACTTTAATAGGAATATTATCAGGGTTATAAAAGGCATTGAGCTCTCTGGACTTGTCGTGGCCGTGGCATTGGTTTGAAGTAATAAAAGGAGTGTGGTGCTGAAGTCGCTCTCCTCCCCTGCTTTGATTGGTGGTAGTTTAGGTGTCAGGGGAGGCAGAAGGACAAGGAGCCTGAAGGGAGTCAGTGTTTAGTGTGGATTTTGGTTGTGTTGGGCCAGTTTGAGCACAGGGCCCCAGACAGATGGTGAACTGTGGTGTGGCTGCTCTGTCCTGAGCCACATACAGGTCCACCCCATCCTGATCTGGAGTGATGCAGATACTGATCTTTACTCCTCTCTGTCGAGCACTCAGAGCAAGGGATGATCAATGTTCCTCAAAATTGGGTTGTTGCGAGAGACTGGAGGGGGCTGGCTGGTGAAATTCCAGCTCCGCCCAAACTCTGGCTGCCATGGGGCACGGAACTGGTGGGAGCAACATTCTCACCTCCTTGGCCAGGAGTAAGCTCCTGCAAATAAACAGGGGTTTTATTCTTGGAGCGCCATTACAGATTTATTAATTTAAAATCAAGCAAGAACTTTGCTGTCAGGCCGCTCTTTGAGATCAGTCAAACTGCCATCAATAGCAGTCAGCCGCATCGATCTGTTTTGATGCATGGGTACTAAAACTGCCCCTTGTGCCCATGTGCAGAACAGAACGTGATCCGTGGTGGTGTGGGATGGGCCGTGCTGCTGAACTGGGGTGGCAGAGGGACTGAACTCATCCAGGGGAGAGCGCCTTGCTGCAGCTATTTTAGAGCTGATCTCGAAACGATTTCAGTGCTGCCGTAATAAGACCAAACTCTATTAGAGGCACCAATTTAAAGCGAATATGTATGCAGAGAATCAATTTTATACTACTACCACCACATCAGAGCTGGGTGTATTATATCATTAACTCTTTCTATAACGACTTGCTTTGGGGTAGTGAGAAACCTGGGGGCGACCAGCCTTTGTTGCAGCAATCCGTGCTGTGTCTGATTGGTTTTATGGTGTGCCTAAATTGTAGTTCGCCTGAAGATAATAGGTCTCTCCAGTGCTTCAAATTAAATTACAGATGTTGCAAGGTCTGTTCAGAGAACGAGTGTACCAAAGGGTTGTTTATAGAGCAGTTTATAGAGGGAAGGTACGTGTGCCCCAGCTACCCACTGAGCGTCAGGGGATGGACAACCTGCCCTCCTCAAGCCATGGCACTGCTCGGGGTGCAAATCCCATGCCTGCCACAGCCCCTGTGCTCCCACTGTGTCCTGTGGGCTTCCAGCTTTCCTCACATGAGGGAGACCAGGACTTACCCAGCCCGCAGTTCCTGCGTGGTGCATCTTTACCTGAGTTGCAGTGGGCTAAGCGCCATGCAGAGCTGTCCGTCCCAGGCTTTAAAAATACATTGCATTTCCCAGTTCTTGGGTTTGCAGGGGTAGAAGAGCCTGTTCCTCCAGGGTCTCTGTGCTGCACTGACATGTGCTGTTGTACACAGTGTACCAAAGGCTGTGCAGTCCCCATGTGCTGGCAGAGGGGACAGAAGGAGCTGTGTCAGCTTGTGCCTTGACTGGCTGGGTCACTGTTTGGGCTGTTGGCACAGTGGTGAAGGAGCTGGTAAAGTGTCCTGCCTGCCAAGAACCCCTCCGTAGAAGAACTTGCAGTCTTGGGAAATTGGCTTCCCAGCTTTTTGCTTGGATGTGAGCCTCACCATCCTGCTGGGTTGTTACCCAGCAGGAAAATGTTGGTGTAATTGTAGGGTGCTCTCACCTCCTGGTTTCTGAATCATGCTGTGGTGCACAAGTGTCTCTCTTGCACTCTTACAGGAACTGATGTGTGTGCTGGGTCACAGCAATGCTCTGCTGTCTTCTGCTGGGTGCTCTTCTTTTAAAAACCTTACTATGAGGTTCCCCCCTGAGTTCAAATTGCCTTCACTTGGTTTTCAAGACCCCAGACATAGAGATTTGAACTCTCTGTGTTGATGACTCTGAACAAGGAACCAGGCAACCTGCTGAGCAATCTCCTCCCATCAGTGAAATGGAACCTCTGGTGTCCTGCTTTTTGTGCCTGCATGAGGAGAACTCCTGAGTGCCAGGTTTTGTCACTGCCCTCTGCTTTGACCAAGCCCTAAATGCAAATTACAAACGTATTTCTGCAATTAGGGGTATCTGCATTTGCACCCATTGCCATCAAGGTGATACTGTTTGTAAAATGCTTTGGAAACTTGGACTGAAAATACTGATCTTCACTCTGAACAGAAATGCAAGGTTTCTACCTCCTTGCATGAAATAAAAAATGATATTTTTACTATATTAACGTATTTTTGCCCTGGCTGTCTCATTAGCACATTATTAGACTGCTGGAAGGCACGAAAGAATTAGGTTTGTTGAGACCATTTCTCCTTGTCTGAGCTGCTACCCTTTTCCCTTCCTCTGGCTCACATCAGGCTTTATATTAAATATACTTAATAGAGCGCCTTCATCATAAGCTGCATTAAAACTAAATTGGAGAGGAGAGGCCGTTCTTACAGGAGATATTACAGTTTAGTGCTCGCAGTCCATTTCCTGCTGCAGGTTCAGGTTATTTGAGTGTTGTTCTTCTCATTCTGGGGTTTTCAAGCTCGTTAAATGATCTGGCTTGGCCTGAATTGCTCTGTGAGATGAACACTGAGGTTGTGCCGTTCAGTATGACACGAGGGGACATTTCTGCTGTCCAGTTCTCCAGCTGTTGGCAGACTTTGACTCTCAGAAGTAAAGCAACCAACCCAGGCGGAGGGACCCATCCCAGGAAGAGAGACTTGTCAGGGCTTTCTGCTCCTCCAGCCAGTGCAGGGCTTGTTTCACCGTGCTTGGGGCTGTTGCCACTCATGGCACCTGCCTGCTCTCTCCAGGGTGCTTTTCTTTTTGTGCATTTCCAGTGGGAGAGCAGCAGATGCAGAATCTGAACTGCTGCTTAGTCTGGGACAGGGAACTTCATCCCAGTGTGGTAAGTCTGGGAATGTGTGTTTGACTCAAGCGCGGCATCAGAGAAACATCCAGTCGTGACCTGGAGAACATAAGAAGCTCTGCACGATCACCTTCTGTTCCTCCTTCAATCTGGGCCTGCTGCTCATTCACATTTGTCATTTTTCAGTTGTGGAAGAAGGACCGAGGTGAAGCTGGGCTGACAAGGACTGGGGAGGAATTTGGGATGCTATGGTAGATGCAGATTGCAGGGGAACTGCTGGGCTCTGTGAGCTGGAAGGGTTGACTCCCCCAGGTTTGAGTGGGGTCCAGGTAGCTCAGAGGGAATGCCTGGGCTGAGCTTGGTGGGGAGCTCATTTTGTGGTAGTTGTGCTCTCTTGCTGTAAAAACTCAGGCTTTAGGTGTTTTGTGTCTGTGTCTGGCAGGTTTGGAAGAGGTCTGGGGCGTGGTTCTACAAAGGGCTGCCCAAGTACATCACGCCTTTGAAGAGCAGCAGCAAACCCCTTGAGCTGCACTCGCAGCCGTGGCAGAGTGATCCAGCCCTGCCGGAGTCGGAGAGCGTCGGGACCAGCCGATCCTTCACCTGGGCCAGGGGAAAAGGTGGGTTGTCTGCTGCATGCTCAAAAAGCAGGTGGGAGAAGGACCTGGCGTCTACTGTTGCTAGCAGGATTTAGCTAATGGGGGAGGCCCTCTGTTAGAGGGGAGGGTTATCCGCAAGGTGTGGCGTGTTTCCCATGTGGGCAGTGCTGGGGTTTCATGCTGTGATATGTATTTTCAGGGTTCACTGTTAGTTAAGTGCAGGGCCCACACTAGTCCCAGTCCTCCTGAACTCCTGTTCCTTCAGTCTATCCCTGCTTTCCTCTGTTCCTTGCAGCCCACATTGTTTTTCTGGGACTGCCAAGGGAGGGATGAGCCGTGAAAGAGGCACCTGTCTGCAGTCACAGCCCAAAGAGCTGCTCCTGCTGAACTCCTTGGGATTGTGCCACTGATGGACATCGCTGTGCAGCCAAGGCTGACCAAAGACTGATCTCATTCCTCCCTCCTTGGGGCTGCTTGCTGCTTGCTTCTGCTGCTCTGCAGAACATCCCTGGGCAGATCGCTCAAATTGCTTTGAGATGAGTTAGAAAATAACACCGGCAGCATCTCCCTGGGGATTTCCTGAGGCCTGGAGCAAGTGGGCAGAGACACTCTTCTAACAGTCAGTGGGCAGGAGTGAGCTGATGCTGGCTGTGTCCTTTGGTGCCTGACCCTCTGAGCAGGTGTCAGGGAAGGGTGAAGCTCTGTCCCCAGGCCGTGGGGAGGGGGCTGAGGTTTGCAGCATGGAGAGCTCAAGGCTGAGTTGTTCTTTAAATGTCTTTTGGAGAAGCTGTTGATTAACTTGGCCCTGTGCAGGGCTGAGGCCAGAGCACTGACAAGCCTGAAGGTTTATCAGCTTCAGCACTCACATCTCTCTTCTTTGGGGGAGACCTTGATTGAAGTAGACCATTGTATCGCATCTTGGATCGCTGCCGTGTCAGATCCCATTCACAGCACTGCCTTGTAGGGCGTTTCCTCCCCCTCTCTTCTATCAACCCAGTTGTTGCTCACACACCCACCCCAGTGCTGTGCCCAGGGCCAGCGGGGGGGACACAGCAGCTCAGCATTGAGGAGCCGAGCGCTTGGGGTCATCAGCACAGCAGTGGCTGAGTGCTGCAGAATTAGGGCTGCTGCCAGTCTGCTTTGATTTCTCTTCCTTTCTTTCTGGTGTGGATTAGCAGAACTGTCTGGCCTCTCTCCCCTTCTTTTGCTGTTAGATCCCCTCTGTTGGAGAAGTCCTCTTCAGCGAACCAGCCGCGTGCACTCTTCCACTTACCAGTGGTGCAGGGGGAAATTACCTTTTAATAAAGAGGGCTCAGGAGACTTGGGTTTACAAACCTTCTTTTCGGGCATCAGCTAGGAATGCACTCCCAGCCCTACTGTATCTTTTGTAATTAAAGACAGTAGATGGTTGTGCTTCCTTCCAGGAGATGCTTGGAAGGAGTTGTCTCAGCAAAGAGACTGATTGATGAGGTTGTTCTTTGTTAACACGATACAGCGAACATTAGGAGTCGAAATTGTTGAGCCCAGACCTGACGTTTAGTTCAGCTTTTTAGTTGAGTTTAGTTTTTGGAGAAGGCCTCCCCATAAATACTGGCAGGAGCAGCAGAGGAGCAGGGGGAGGACAGCAAAGTGACCTTTGGTAAGCTTTGATGTGGGTGACGAGCTGCCTTTCTCCCTGCCCTGTAATGTTTGTCTGGCTGCTGTTTTATGGATTGGATAATATTAATTTATGGCTTTATTTTCTGGTGCTTTCTTTCCCTGTTGCCCTTCTCTGTAAGGCTGCTTGTCCTCTGGACAGCTTTCAGTGGGCACTGCAGGCTGTAATTCATCTCTGGAGCTGGTACACCTTGCCCCTCCATTTAACTCTTTTTCCCCTGCCGGTGCTGGGGCTCCTGCTGTTTGACATCCCGAAGCTCTGCCGTGTGCAGGGCAGCCGCCTTCCCGCATGGAGACGTGTATCCATGATATTGCCGTTGTGAATCCACAGCTGGGCCTGGACTGAGCTTTCCGAGGCAGTGACTGACAAGACAGCCTGGCTTACCCCTGCCTGGCTGATAGCATTTGTCAGCTCACACCTTGCACACCCTGGTCCAAACACGTCCTTTCGGCACTGAGGAAAGCCCTGTTGCTTGTTTGGCAGGATGTTCCCGGGAATGAGCTCTGGCATTTAACATGCCTGCCTCTGACAGGCTGCTCTCCGTGGGGTTTCCATTATCTTGGAAACCATGTCTAACCCCTCCACTCACCTCCAACGTGCTGAAGGAGCTGTCTCTGAGCTACTGAGGGATTCAGGTCAGGTGGGACCAGCACAGGCATAGCCAATTCCTGCCACAAGCCCTGGACATCCTCCCTGCCAGGAGCTGCCTTTCAGCAGGGATGGGACAAACTTCAAGTGTCCCTTTTCCCCCCCTCAAAAGCAAGGGATTAGTGCCAGGCCCTGGGTACTGGCTGCTCCCACTGCAGAAGGATGGGAAGGCAGCAGGACCAAGGGAGCACAGGAATGTGCCTCATGGGAAAAAATCCAACCCCACCAGGATGAAGTTTTATTTTTGCACACCCAAGTGTTTCTCTTGTGCTCACGGGCACTGGGATTTGCTGTTGCCTATAGTTTTTCTGTAATAAACAAGCAGTTGCCATGGGAACTCTGCTATTAGTTAAGGCACAAATGTATTGTCACGGGGAGAACAGCAGTAATATTTCTTGTGCTGGGGAGCAGCTCTGCTCCATGTGGTGGAATGTGGGTGGGATTCTGTACCGGGTCAGGCGGGACGGGGCGTCAGGGGGTGGGGAGCAATAGCAGCATGGCTTTCCTTCTTCCAGACTCTGAGTTCTGCAGAAAAAAATGTAAAGCATCTGGGTGGGGGGCAAAAAAAAAAAAAGTGATCCCTGAGCTGTTGTACTGTTTGGCATGAGGGCTGCCTGCTGCTCTGCTCGGTCTCTGATGGTTTCTCGTGTTCCAGTTGTGTTGCCAAGCAATGCAGCGTGCTGGGCTTGGCGCTGGTGGCAGCACTGGACAGTGGCTGAGCAGGGGGATGCAGTGGGTTCATCCAGTGTCTGTGTGCTGGAGGCCAAATCCCTGACTGATGGAGCAGAGAGGAGTGTGCTGGGGCATGTCAGCAGCTTTGCAGGCCACCAAGGGGGGTCCTCCAACTTGCCAACAGCTTTGGACAGTGACAAAGCTGCAACTTGTGCTGCTCCTGACAGGGAGAGCGGTTTAGTGCAGTCCCCTCCTCCTGCTTGGAGATGTTCCTGCAACTGTGGGCAATGCTGGCTGTGATCTAGTGCAGGAGCTGCCCTCAGTGAGACAATTGGCTTGTAATAATACTTATCATCTCTGACTCTCCCACCCGCAGGGACCAGAGGGTTGTGTGTGCCAACGATCCGGGTGCCGCAGGGGATCCGTGTGCTCGGGGGCCCGTGCTCAGCCGCTCACCCGGTGCCTCTCGGCTGTGCTGGGGGTGTGTGGCTGTTGGAGCTCTTGCTGCAGGGTGTCCATGTGCTTTTCTTGTGTTTTTGGCAGCTGCAGGAAGTGCCAAGAGTGGTGTGTGCCGGGGCTTAGCTCTGCCATGTGCTGGGAAGCGGGAGGGAGCGTGGCTGGCTCTTCCCAGCGCAGCCCTGCCCGTGCCAAGTGCACACATTAACTAACAGAGCTCAGCCCCAGCCAAATGCTCCTTCTTCCCAGCCTCAGCACAGTCTCCCCACGTCCTCTGTTGCTGGGGTTAAGTGCAGCCAGCAGCCCTCCACCATTCCCTGTGGCTCTCTGTTCCCCAAGGCTCCGGTGCCTCTGGCTTGGAGATTGAGCCACGTGTCACAGGGATCATGGGCTCTGCCAGCAGCTGCAGGGCTTCAGCCCCTCGATGAGTGACCCGTTCCCTGTGGGAATACCGCTTTTCTAGCAAGTTTTATCTCAGCATATTTTTTTTTATGAGCTTTTTACCAGTCAGCTGGAGATAGGGATAAATCTGTTCCCTTCTCTCTATAGCTGTCCAGTGACTCTTATTGATATATCAGCAACTGCTGGAACACCAGATTTAATACTTCTAGGCTCTGGAAAGTGCCAGCAGAAGGTCTGGGAGCTCTGGATGAAGGATTACCTTAAAGGGAAACATTGATGCAGTGGGTAAAATACAGTCTTAGTGGCAGGAGAGGAAATGAGAGCAGACAGGGCTGCTCCCGTGGTGCGAGTGCCTTTGTGTCATTAATATTTTCTTCTTCTTGTGCTGGTTCTCTCTGAACTACTGAATGGCAGAAGGGCAGGCAGCTAAAGTCACCTCCACTGATTCACTGGGGCCTTCTCCAAATAAATCCTGACTTCCAGCATTTTGAGAGGATTCATGGAGGAAGGAGCTGCTCTAAAGCAATGGATTTTATGCATCTCTGAGGCCAAAAAAAAGATAATGACCAAGTGGAACAGGAGTTCGTTTTCTGAGGGAGTTGAGCAACGGGATGGTCAGAATGACTCTTACAGCTGAGATTTGGATTTTATAGTGGGGAAAAAAAATGCATTCTGGTATGTATGGATTGTTATTAACAGTTTTTATGTATAATCGCCCACCTCTCCTGGGAAGTTTTGGGGAAGGAGTGAAGCTGTTGTTAAGACAACAGAGTCAAACCTTTGCTTTGAGGACTCTCAGGCAGCATTGCAGCCCCCCAGTTTGTAACAGGGCTTCACTCTCTGCCCAGCTCAGCTCCACAGCCCCTTTCCCTGCAGGTGAGAGGTCCCACTCCTACTGATGGTGGGAGGGGAAGGCTGTGCAGGAGCCGGTGTGCATGGGGAGCTGCCTGCCAGGGCAACTTCAATAATGCTTTGCAATAACACTGGCAGCCAACTTTAATACCCTCAGAGATGTTAACTCCAGAGAAGCGCTACTTTAGGTATTAATTTATTTTTTTTAAATAAAATATTTTGCGTAGTACAGATCCCTGCCTGAAGACAAGGAGTGTCTGCAGAGGTCCTTGGCAGAAACATTTGACAGCTTGTGCTCTGTGCAAGAGGAGGGATACCTGTCCTCCTGCCCCTGGGGAGTGCTAAAGGGTTTGTGAACTACGTGTAGTGAATTTTAGGGCTGATACGGAGAGCTGAACTGACAGCTCTGTGTTACCCCATGGTTGTCACCTTGTACCGCTGCACCCACGTTCCTCCTGCACTGTGAGTAACACACAGCGGGGGCAAAGTGGTTTGTTCAGTAGCAGAGCAAGGAACTTGCTTCTCACAGGAATGTGAGCTTATGAAGACATACTAATGAGTCTAAAAAAGTAGCTGGAGCTTCCTTTTTCTACAGTAAAGGCTGTAGGTTGCACTGTTGCCTGTTCTGTATCCCACGTGGGCCAGTACTGTTCTTTCTACCAGGAGTTGTGACCTGCTGTTTGAGATGATTTTTGAGCTGCCAGGAGAGCTGATATCTGCCTGGTCAGATGGAGGAGTGCTGTAGGTGCAATCCCTCAAACAAAAGACAGTTGTTTTCCCATTACCTTCCTCCTGAGCCCCATCATTTCTGTTTTTAGATCAGACCATTACAAAAACCCAGGAGTTGGGAAAACACCTTTCTCATTTTACCCAGAGCAGCTGGAAGTTATCTTTTACACCAGTATAAGCAGGAGAGGGGCTTGCATAATTGCATGGAAAAGTGGAAAGAACCTGCTAGTTTGGGAAGCTGTGTTTGGCAAAATGAGGCTCCTTCAGCTCTTGTGGAAACTATGAAGGGTGGAAAGCAGCAGGACCGGGGCCAGAATTCAGGGAGAAGGAAAAAATGAATTAAAAAAGTGGCTTTGAAATGGGAGAACAGTCTCCTTGAGGAAGAGGAGTGACTCTTACCATTTAAGCTTTGGGGTCGTAGGAGTAACGTAGTTCTGGGCAGTTTGCTGATAGGGATGATTTGATGTGCTCAGTATCTATCTGGTGTTTTCCTCTTAGGTCCTGGAGCCTCTACAGAGGCCCTGCTACACTTGCTATGCAGCTTGGAGCAAGTCAACCCCTCTCCCCACATTATCCAAGAGTGGATGCTCTTATGGTGCAGCCAGGACCCCTCCACCTGCAGCTGAGCAAGATCCAGCCTCCATACCCAGTGTCACTTTGTGTGGGAAACAGCAAACATCAGGAGGAGGGGGCTTGCTGGGGTGCCAGCACAGGGGTCAGTGGGAGCAGAGCCCAGCGCCCAGGCCAACCACACCACAGCAAAATGTGGCACAGGAGCACTGTGGTCCCCATGGTCCCAGTCAGGTTTAGGAGAGAAGCACCGGAGGTGTGTGCATCTGCTGCAGGTGCTGGCACACGGGAGTGTGTGCAGTAGAGTTATAAATCGTCTGTAGAAAGTAAAACCACATCATGTTTGAGAGGCAGAGTGAACAGCTGTGGGGGAACTGCAGGTAGGGCTCCTTTTGGAGAGCGGGAACGTGATCAGCGAGTCAGCGTTTGTTCGTGTTTTATTTGGATCCATCTGGCACCCTCTTTGGTAAGTGTTATGAACATTGTGAATAACTGTCTCTCTCCTCTCCTCCCCCTGATCTTTCCTGCAGTGGTTTCTAGTGATAGTGAGAGCGACTCGGAGCTCAGTTCCTCCAGCCTGGATGACAAGCCTGTGCCTGTGGGGTCAAAAGGCTCACGAGGGAGAAAGCTCCAAGCAGGACTGGGTGAGGAGTTGCTGTTCCTTGTGGCTGAAGGGTGGGAAGTGTAAAGTGCTTGAATGTTTGCCTCTCAGTACTGGGGGTCTTGGCTCAGCCACTTGCCTGCCCTACTGGCCGTAGCTGTGCCAGGTGAGGGTCTGATCCCTTCTCACTGGAATTGTATCAATGGGTCAAACAAGTGGAGGGTCATTCCATTGCCTGCAGCCTTTCAGGGTCTGCCCTTGCAGCTGGGAGCTGCTCCCAGCTGCACATCTCCGGCCAGCTCCTCACTCCTGGCTTTACAGCACTGGAATGGCTGGTGCCGTTTTGGCAGCAAAGCACAAGAGCTGGGTTTTGATCCTGCTCCTGCAGGAGCCTGGCTGGGAGCAGGGAGGCTGCTGCTCTCTTAGGACCTGCACTCACTTCTCGCTCCTTCAGCAGCATCTCTGTGTGTCCCTGCAGTGCCCACCCGGGAGCCCAGGCAGGCCGTGGGCAGGGCTCTGGGCAGCACCCACTCCCTGACGCTCTCGGGGAGCCACAGCAGCCTGGGCAGCGAGCAGGGGGCCGAGCTCAGTGCCACGGAGAGCTGCCACAGCGACCACCCGCCCGACGGGCGCGACAGCGACGCTGCCACCCGAGCCCCTGGTAAGCCGAGCCTCCTCTCTGGGCACATCCCTGCTTCTTGGGCTGACTTCCCTCAAAGCACAGCTTTCTCAGAGGCACAGGTGGCAAAGCTGTAGCTCGGGATCACCTTTCCCTGCTGCATTTGTCGTGGCAGATGCTGTGACAGCCTTACAGCTCCTTCCCCAAACGCAAAGTCTATTCTGCAACCTGCGTAATTGTCTGGGGTGGGAGCTGCACCCACGTCCAGGAGCAGTCAGAGGCTGTGCCCCTGCAGAGGCCTGGAGCTCCTCTCTGTCTTGCAGAGCCAGTGGAACAGATTGAACTTCTCCTCAGGCAAAGCAGGAATCCAGCAGCTTTATGAGACTGAATAACATTTTCCCTAAAGTAAGGTGGCTCTTTAAGCCAAGCGTGGCTCTTCCCAGAACTCTGTGCAAAAAAAAAGACACTTTTTCTCCCTCAAAAACCTCAGAACAATTAAGTGACTGGGAAAGCAGAGGCTGCTATCACATCTGATCGGGAGCAGCTGAAAGAGATGCAAATGTGTTCTCTCTGCAGTTCCCACTGATTTATTCACTAACCCCTGAAGTTATCGTTTAGTGCCTCTCCCTCCCAAGCCTTCCTGCCCTCTGAACTGTCTCTCCTCTTGTTCCTGAGCCAGGTTTGTGCTGGGCACGTTGAGCAATAAATTGGATTAGAGAGAGCAGACTTATCCTTCAGTGCAACATGGAGTCATAGTCCCCCTTTCCCAGCTTCCCGCTGGAAATAGCCGGCATGAAATTCTTTCTCTGCTCTTCCCTCCCTTCCCCAAGTTTCAGGGATTTGCAGTTTTCTTCAATTTCAGTTTTCACAAAGCAAGTCAAACAAGTGATCCTTCTGTTCTGTCCTTCCTCCCTGTGGATTATAGTGCTGCCGTGGACCGGGTGCTTTATTTTAAGCTGCTCTTGGCTGTGGCATTAGGGACGGCGGATTCCCGTTGTGTTGTTGGCTCTGCTGCCTGTGGAACAGAGCAGCAGGTTGTCCTGTGGGATTGAAATGGATGTTGGTGGACAGCAGGTGTGACCCCTTGGGTGCTTCTTCTGCTGGTGCTACATGGCCATGCCAAAGGCTGGATGGATGCACTTGACGGTGTGTTTGTACTTGGCAATTCAGAGCTTCTCTGCCCGCTGTTGGAACCAGCTTCTCCTCGGCCATCGCAGTGCAAACAGTTTTTCAGAGGCAAAAAAATTGCCTTCTTCCTGCTAAAAACTTCATATGCAAAGTTTGGCACAAGGGGTCAAAGCTTTCCAGTGGGATCTCTCCATGTAGGTGGGGGAGAGCTAAAACTGACAGGCAGAATAGACATATATTTAAAAAATGAAAACTGTAGCAGTCTCATGAGCCCAGTTAAAGTTGTCCATGAGATGTAGAGAGGATCCTGTTAAGGAAAGGTTAAGCCAGGTTGGCTGACTAGGGAGTAGCTGTGAAGATCTTTATTATGTCTGGCGTCATTTATTTCCCAGTCTCCCTGCGGAAGGGGCTGCTTTGTTCAGACAAGAGCCCTGGTAAGAGGGCTCTGTAGCCCCCTGAAGGAGGCAGGGAGGCAGCAGTGAGTTCTTCATGATGGATCCCTTTTGGATGCCACTCTGCCAAAAAGCAGGGGCTGCTCTTGCTGTTCATCTTTTTAAGGAGGGGTGGAGGTGGTTGGTGCTGGATGTCAGTCCTGGCAAAACCCTTCACAGCATCTCCCTGCCTGTGGGGCAGTGCCCAAGGTCTGCCCTGACCCAAAAGCAGAGCAAGGGACAAGGATCCTATGTCATTTAAATTGCTGACCCTCAGCTGCAGAGTGGGGACATTAAAAGAAGGTTTTGCTGTAGTTTCTCTGAAGGGCTCTGCATCTTTATAACACTATGTCAGGAGCAATTTTTACTTCATATTATCACCTCAGGTGTTGTTCTACCGGTGACTTTCTTTCCACTTCTTTTTCTCACCTCTGCTCTAATTCCGCTCTCAAGTGCGACTTTGCAGAGCACTTAAGCATCCTTAAATCCCAGGCCACATCCGGAACAGGGAATTTGGGAGTGGTACTGCAGATGCAGCTGCTCTCACGGTCCTTAGTTCTTTAAGCCTGAAGGCCAAGCCGACAGCGTGGTCGTGTGGCCAAGGGAAAACAAGGAGCTATTAAGAAGAGGTTGTACGTTTCCAGTGCGCTGCTCCGGCTCCGGCTGGGGTTTGGTGAGGCAGATAATGAAGCCTGGGGTTTGTCATAAAATGACTCATTGTCAGAGCTGCACTGGGATTTAGGCAACCTCAGCCCATGAGCCAAAGTTTCAGAAGAGTGGTGAGTTGAGAGGCTGCCAGTTTTATTATTTTTTCAGCCACCTGCTCTCAAACCCTTTCAAAAGCAGCCTTTTCTGAGGGGACTGGTGTTTCTTCTTCTGAAGCTCCAGTTCCTGGAGGTGCCTGCTCTGACGTGATAGCTTTTAAGAGGAAGGTCACGCGCTCATTTTCCTGAAAAATATTTTATCCTAAAGAAAATTAAATTTGCACACAGGAAGAAGCACAGTCTTCCTTTTTTCCCCTTACTTGCTCCCAGCTAGGGAGAGGTGACTCACCTTGTTCTGGCTGTACAGCTGATGTTAAGAGATGCCTCAGTTAAAAGAGAGAACAATCCTCACTATTGTTGATTATGACATTTTGATTAAGGAAAGGGAATATTAAACAGAATGAAACAAGGAAATAATCAATATCTTACAGTCGTTTTCATTAGCCTGTGAAGTTTTTAATGGAGATAACATGTTTGAGCTTGGGGCTGCTGCAGGGGGTAAATTAAGCAAAAGACATTTCTGTTCAGATCAGTAGCAAGTTCTACATTGATGGGTCCCAGTTAATGGGGTCCTCGGTGTCCTGTGAGGATCTTGTCCCAGAAATGGGTCAATCCTGTTTGCCATTCCATGGGTCTCCTGAACAGCTCGTTGGTATGGAATGGTGAATGAGCCTGACATGGGCTGTGGGGCTGGAGAAAGCTCTAATTTCTGCTGAAAACAGGAGATTCAAGAAACAGCCACGAGAGAGGCTAATGAGTGAGCAGCATCCATCCGAGTGCAAATCGCAGTGTCCCCATCTCTGCTTGTTTGCCAGTGTGTTGTCTAAATCATTAATACTTAAAGAGCGGTGCAGCAGCTGGCAGTTAAACACAGCCACGTTAAACAGTGGTGGGGCTGAGTCTGGGAGCTGAGACCGTGATGGCAGTGCCTGGTGGGGTGTGAGAAATGTTGTGGCTTGCAATCGCGGGGTGAGACCTGCTGAAGGACCCCCAGGTGTCAGCAGGTCCAGCCTGGACCCCTATCCCCGGGTGCTGAAGCTGTAGCTCCCTTTAGCTGCTTTGTAGCTGTTGTGCTGCGAGAGGCTGAGCAGAGCTGAGAAAAGGGCCTGTGGCTGAGGGAGATGGACAGGGAATGCTGCTTCCAGCTTTCTTAATTTGAGGAGATTTATGCCCTGTCCTTCAGGAATTGACTGGATTTAGAAATGAGGTGGTGTCACTCCGTGGCTCAGTGCCTCCTCAGCTGAGGTAGGCATCCACTTTTCTCATAAATATGTGAGCTGTTAATACATGAGACAGGCAGAGCCATTTGGCATTATTTTTGTGGCAGGAAATTCTCAGGGCATCTTTGAAGTTAAGGCATTAACTTCTATTTTCCCTTCCATTCTGTTTCTCAAATGTCTGTTTTGCTCCCTCAGGGACGATGAGGAGGTAACATTTTGCTTCAGTGGGTCTGACTGCTCCCTTCCATGTAGGAAAAAAAATTTGTCCTAACAGTAATTAGGCTCTAAATGGGATAGTAATTTCTGTAATGACTTTCTTCATGGCAGTCTTTGGGGAGTCGACTTTTGTTTTCCTGTGCTTGGTGAGAAAGTTGCTTAAATGTTTTCAGACTGCTCGCTCCCTTATCCACGTGATCCACAGCCGAACAGTGTGGTGTGCCAGGGCTGGCTTTGCAGGGGGGTGGAAGAGGTGGGTCACCCCTGCTCTTTCTCCCTCTGCCTTCACCCTCTGCCTGCACTTTGGATATGGGTTAGGGAGGACAGGGGAGTCAGATACGGAGGAGAGACCCTCACCCACACCCACCGTCTCCTCTCCTGCACTGGCTGCCTCATCAATCTCTGGGCACCACTCTTTTGCCCCCCGCTTTGCTCAGAGCTTGCTGCCACTGCCACGGGATTGAGTTTTCCTGCCGCCAAGGAGGATAAGTTGTCTGTCTTCCACACAGTGAAAAAATTGAATTGTGCCTTCATGGCTGAGAAGCTTTGAGCTGTCTCTGCCTCCTCATATCGGTGCCACAGAGCACCGAATGGTCCTGCTGTATTTATAAATAAAACATGTCTTTGGGTAGTGACAGCGTTAGGAAGTGATTCAAGGTTTGCATTCCAGTTACAACGCGTTTGTAAATATGAACCTCGGGAGAAGCCTATGCCCCCTTCCATGTTTTAGGGAATTAAAATATTTTCATCCTCACGTGGTAGAACCAAAACATTTTCAGCTCTTTTGAGCCCGCCTTGAAGTTAAGTGAATAAAGGCTGGAGTTAGTAAAAAATAAATTACTTTCCCTATTTCTGTAATTCTTTATGGAGTTTTAAATTGAAGGCTTTTTCCTTGAAAATAGAGGGATGACAAAGATTCATTCTCTTGCCTCTTTCACTCAATATATCTGGAAACAAGTCTGCTGCTGAAGATGAAACTCCTATTTTTGTGCCTTCTTTCACATTGCAGAGGTCTGTTCTTTGGTCTTTGATCAAACAGCCTGTCTGGCCTCCTGCCCCCACCTCCTTAGACTTATTCTCTGCCCTTTGCAATACGTTTACTCCTCACGCTTCCAACTTTCTATTCGGCATTTTGCACAAAGCACCAAGGGCAATAGTTGATGTCATCTTTCAAAACAAAGCACAAAGGAAAGAGCAGGGGAAGTCAGTAATGCAGAAGTTAAAAGTCTGGGCTTCGGAGCCTCTGTAAACACATTGAGAAGTTTTATGGTTCGGGAGGTTATCTTTCAGCTGGCGTGTCAGGTGGCAGCTGGTGGGAGGAATTTGTCGGACTCCTTGTGCCTTGAACATTTCACATGAATGCAGTGACTCCCCTGTCCTTTCTCCAGGAGGAGATGCAGCGTGTCCCAGCAGAGCCTGAGCGTTGCCAGGGGTGCTGAAGTGATCAGCTCAGGTTTGTTTAGTTGCCATGTGCCTGAGTGCCTTCTGTGGCAGAGCACGGCTGTCCTATGCCCATCCCCAGCCATGGGGATGCTGTGGCTCCTGTCCATGTCCCAGGCACACAGAGGGCAGGAGAGTGCCATGGAAGATCTGCTCTGTCACCTGGTTTAGAAGTCCTTGAGAGCTGAGGCTTAGCTTTCTGTCTGACCTGGCCCTGGGAGATGCACATAGCAGAGGACCAGTTCTAGCAGTACAACTCCTTTCTCCTTCTACCCACGTTTCTTTCCCTGTGTCTTTTCTTTCTTTAATCAAGTTTAATGGCCCCTTACTGCTGACAGAGTGTGGGCTAATGATGCATAGATATTCTCTTTATTATTTGTAGGAAGCTCTTAAAATGGCACCGACCATGCAGAAGCAATGTAAAACAACTTTGTCAAGAATCTCCCCTTCACTGCTTTCTAAACAAACCCTTTGTCTTTATGTGTTTTGAAGGCAAACGGTGCATCCACACCAGAACACGATGCTGACGGAGGTGAAGATGGAGCTGCTTTGCCTGGATCCAACACTCACCCCTCCCTTGCCCACTCCTTAGACCTCGCTCCAGACAGTGACTGCTGCTGGTGGTGACTTTATGATTCCGGCTCTTCCACAGGCATTGGCAACATGATGACACCTGGGAAAGCACCTGCCTGTCCTCCCTGCCTCACTGACCTGGCTCATGGCTTGGTCTGCTTTCCTCTCCCGCTGCCTGACACCACTTTGGGGTGCTGCTCGGGGAGGGGTGCCCTGCTCTGTGCTGCTGCCGTGGGGTCCAGGCCCATGTTTGCTGGAAGGGACACACAAAGTGCCTGCTGGAGCTGAAGGAATGTGTGACACGTCCACTGTTCCTGGCTTGCCAAGCCCAGCCCTGGGCTCAGCTCCTGTGCTTGCAGGCCTGGCTCTGAAATCTTCAGGAGAAAGGGAAGTTCACCACTGTGCCTCTGAAACGGGGTGTGAGGGGACCACGGCCCTCCTGCTGCTTCTCATCCCAGGGGTGTCACCCTCTGTGAACACTAACAGTGAGGATGGGGCTCTGATTTGCACTTGACTCTCAGGGGCAAGGTGTCACCCCTTGTGTTTCTCCTCATTGTTGTTCTGGTTTGAGTTGGTATGAGGTTGGTGGGGGCATTTGGAATCAGCCAGTGAAGCTGAGATCCTGCTCTCTTCCAGTGCAGTCTCTCTCTGTGACAGAGGTGTCTGCTCAGGGAGACACTGGAGTAAGTAAACACCCAAAGAAGTTTGCTATGATCTGTTTGGTCCTCCTGTCTGTGCACTGTGCTTGTGTGTCGTGTGAGGGTGGTCCTTTGGCCGTGGGGTTGTGGGCAGTGTGTGTTTGCTGCAGCTCCTGGTGGGAGAACACCCCTCACCCCATGGCCCAGTTGGCTGCCTTTGCACGCCCGAATTGGATAAAAGCTTTCAAATTACTTTATCTTGTTAAACTCTGCAGATTATCCTCCCACCTGCACACCTTGTCATCTCTTGCACAAGCAAGGGCCTTTGTTTTACCTTTTTCCTGCAAGTCTTGAGCATCTTGGCTGACTGTGATGGTGTCATCATGAGTCAGGCTGTTGAAAACTGCATGCCCCGGTCCTGCTTATTCTCCGCAATGGACAATTTCCCTCTAAGGCCTGACAAATAAGAAAAATCAAATTACCTGACATCTCTAGAGCAATTAGATCTTTGAAGACCTGAACAAAACCCACACTAGGCTGGTAGGAGTCTGTGGATTTTATTAAATGCTTTGGAGCTGACCTGTCTATTATGAAGAAACAAAGGATTCCAAAAAGTTCCCTCTGAAATCGTGGAGTTAAAGGCAATTTGTGCCCATTAATGTCAGTTTTTTTCCCTTGGTTATTACTCTTTTGTTGTTCTCCTTTGCTGCTGGGCGCTTTGTGCGCATGTAGTGTATGTTCTTACAAATGGCTGCAGTATGAAGATAAATGAGATTGGGTGCTGGAACACTCGAGCAGGAGATCGGAAATCAATCCTTGGCTTTCTTTTTAAATTAATATGGTCCAGTAGAGGACCATTCCCTCACTGCTTTTCCAGTTAATGTGCTATGGCAGGTTGCTGGGAAAATGCTTCCAGCTCTTCCTTTGTGATCTGTTTCTGCCCTTTTACAAATGAAAAGAAAACCTTTGTGGGACGGCAGAAAGAGGAACCGCTGAATGTGAGCATCACGGTGTTGGTGTTGGAGAGACCAAGGGATGAGGTTATTCTCCACTGGGGGATGCTTTATGGTATGATCTGTGTTGTTAACCTGGCCACTGAAACTCGACCAGCTGCACCTCTGGAAGGAGAATTGCCAAAATTACAAGCTGTTTCTGAATAAGTAACTCCAAATGTCAGCTTTTGCTGAAATGCTGGTAGGATTTCAGAGCTGGAGTCATGCTGTTTCTCCTGAGAGCTGTAGGGTCTTCAATTTCAGAAGTGTTTTGCCACCAAAAACGTCCTGTTTTGCCTTGAAGCTTTTGACAGTGCAAGTGAGGCTTGTCTTGCTCACGCTCTCATTTCTGCAGTGCCTCAGACAGCCTGGCCTGCCAGCCTAAGTTAATTCTATAGCAGAAGGAGAAGAAAAAAGACATTTAAAAATTGACTCAATTTTCTTTAAACCTGTTACTTTCTCTTCAAAAACTCTGAGTTAGAAGGAGTTTTTAAAATTGAGCATGTCATTTCTAGCTCTTCTTGTGTTCCTTGTGCCCCGTTCCTGGGCAGTGCAGGCAGGCCAGATGTGTTTCCATTCCCACTCTCACTTCCCGCAGCCATTACCACACCGTGGGTTGCCAGCTCTGCACAGAAACCTGGTAATCCTCACTGGCTTGCTGTGCCACTTTGAGGCACGAGCTTGATTCTTAACTGAGACCAGGTTTTATAAAACACACTCAGAGATAAATTTGGGACTGCCCTGGAACCAGTGAGATTGGAAACCTTTCTTTCTTACCTCTGTATTTTAACTCCATGGGGTAATTCCGCCTGAACTGTTCAGTCATCTATGGAAAGACTCCTCTTGGGTCAAGGGAAGGATCTGACTGTGGAGAATGTGATCGAGGCACATCTGAATGTGATAGAGGAACATTTGCAGCTCTGTGCACTATTTTCTATTAAAGACCCTTTGTTGTGTTTTGTAGCTTTTGTTGGGATATTATCCTAAACCTGTACCAGTTGACTGTCTTTTGAGTTGGCTCATTGTGAGCAAGAAAGGCTCAGTGAATGTGCTCAGTCTGCTCTGGCGATTTGTGTTTATTAATTTGTTGTTCTCGTCTCCATCCCTTACAACTTTTATGTAGTGTTTTACTACTGGAAACAATAAAGCTTTCGCTTAGTAACAACTCCTTGCCATTCTTGAAAGAGTAAAATGGGTTTTTTTCCATTCCCAGGTTGCACATACTCTCCAAATCCTTGGGCTGGCTCCAGCAAGGAAAGAAAATAATCCAGCCAGTGGAATAGTGATTCATGTGGCTGGAGTGTAATTGAATTCTGCACTTGAAAGTCTTCTTTTATCTTGCCCTTCTTTAGTCGCTTGTGCTGGCGCTGGCGGGGGTCACACGTCTGCTCCTCAGCCCCTCCATGGAAGGTTTTTCATGCTGTAACAATGAAGCATAAAGCAGCACCCATTGTTTTCTGTCGAGTGCCATCCCCACAGCCTCCCAAGGCTCTTCACTCGCAGGGGTTTGACGATCAGGGCGCGTTTAACTTTGCGTACAGAGAAGTGTCTCCGCATTGTTCGCCGAGCGCGTGCAGCCCTGGTTGCTCCCTGTTCCCTTCCACTCTGCGTTCTGCTTCAAGGTTTCAGATGGCTTTTTAATCTGTTTTTGCTTCTCCCGTTTTAGAAGAGCCTCCATAATTGCTGTTGGGATTGTTCTGCTGGGGAGCTGCCTTTAGTCCACGAATGGAGCGTGTCAAGGACTAACCATCTCTTACGTTGTCTTTTTTTGCTCAGCTTGCCATGACAACAGTCACTGTATGGGAAAGTGGGTTGTGGGATCTCTCCGAGTCAAAAATGCTGGCCATGAATTGCCAAGTTTCCATGTTTGAGTTTTACAGCTTCATTTTGAGGGGAAAGGGAACGCCTCCTCTGTGAGAGCCGTCTGCACATTCAGCATAGCCAAAGCAAATGGGCTACCAGCTGGTGTTTAGACATGTGTTACTTGCCGTTACTGAGTTGGACAGCAAAGGCTCTGGAAAGTTAGCTGCAGAGCTTGGACAGTGCCACAAAATGGCAGAGTTCGTTTGTAACGTAAAACTTGGCAGCAGTTGCTCTTCTCCCCTCCTTTGAGGAGAGAGGGCTGCTGGCAGCGGTGCCTCACCCAGCCGACCTCTCCCATTTCTCCCTCCCATCACTCTGTTCCTCTCCACGTTGGAGGCTGCTCTTCTGACCTTAACACCTTGTTCTACAGGTGGGTGTGATTGACAGAGAGTTCAGGGAAGTTTTTTGAAGGGCTGATGCTGCAACCACATAATGAGACTTTCAGCGGGCACGGGATGGCTGGTGATGGGTGAACATCTTTTGGAAAACCTTCATCTTGAGCTGCTTTTCCAGATTCCTTCCTACCTCTCATTAGCAGGGTGTTCAGGTAGCACTAGAAATGCCTGCAGTGCCGGGGGGGCACGAGATGAGGATCTTGCTGTTCATTCCATGGCAGCGCAGATGGGAACAGGATGCTACAGGTCATCTCCTCCCAGGTTACTCTGGAGTTGACCAAATACAGCAAACAGGTGTCACCACCTCCCTTTCTCATCAGTTCTCCTACCAGCCCAATCACTGGAAGCAGTTATCATCGGGGTGGTGACTTGCTGCTAATCAGAGTCTTATCAGGGCTGTCTGGGCAAGGGGTGCTGGCAGAGACACCTTCCACACACCCCCCCCACCACCATCCCCCAGAGCGTGACTGACTTCTGATTTCACGGGCAGCTCTGACTAATTATCACAGAATTGTGGCTGCTTTTGATTATTTGCAATTATATACCTCCCTTCCAGCTATCCTGTCCCATCCCATCAGAGCAACCTCTCTTGTGGGAGCTGCCCTGCAGCAGCTACGTTCTGGTCTCAGTTTTTGGAGCTGGATTTGGGAAATGGTGGAGAGATCACATCTCTCAGAGTGGTCCTTGCTTTATACTAACACTGCTGCACTCCATCGCCCAGTTTAGCTGCTGTTGCTGGGAATTTCTGAGGCTCATTTGCGCCCAAAAGTCTCCAGACAGATCCTTGCCCAGCCCCTGGATGGGGACAGCAGCTGGATCACTGAGAGCAGCTGAGCCCAGTATTATTTATTTTTCAGCCGGTGAAGCCAAGCTCAAGAGACCAAGAAAATCTCAGTGAACAGCTGAGCCTCGCTGAGGGAGAGGAAGGGGCAGGAGCTGGGCCCTGGGTGAGCAATCCTTGAGCTGCTGATGGGACAGACCTTCATCTTCAAATGACACTCATGCAGAATTAAACTCCTCCAAGCAATTGCACCGTGGCCGTTAAAATGGTGCCTCAGAGGGAAGAAAAATAAACTGAGAAATGCAAATTATGGATGTAAGTTTTTCTGGCTATGTCTGGGAGGTACCTGTTTAATTAGCATCATTGAGCAGCCTTGATGTAGCAAGTGCTAAGTAGGAAAGTTGCCAGATTTCCCCTGTTTTGATAGCAGGTGACTTGTGTTGTGTTTTGAATTTCCACCTTGTGATCATTTTCTCTGTACTTGCTAAAGTTGTTGTGTTGCCTGTGGCATGAAGAATTGGGTTGTTGTCATCTGGGCCAATCAGATGCTGCTGCACCCAGGAGGAGCTGAGCGCTGTCCTGAGCCCTCTGAGTCCTGGGCATCTTGGCTTCAAAGGCCAAGGGCTTGCAAAGCTATTTCAGTGAAGTGTTGTGTGGTGGAGTTAATGTGTCTAATCATGTTTTGTGATCTCTGTCCTCCCAAAGCCTTTGCTGCCTTGGTGAGCCAGGATCCCGGCACGAGGTGCTGAGCCCACAGGGAGCCACATGTGTTGGTCCTGTGTAAGGGACTATCCCCAGGGCAAGGAGGAGCCTTTTGCCCTGTGTGCCCCCTCTTGCACAGCGCTGTGGTGGGCTTTGGGGACCTATTCATGTGATGAATAAGGATATCTGTGTGAGGATGTGGGTTAGGGAGTTACTGAGCCTGTGTTTTATCTCTGTCTCGGAGCACATTCCAGCACTCTGATGCTAATTGATATGGCTGTAACATGGATCTTTTTAACACTGATAATGTTTGTGAGTTATTGGATGCTTGGCCTGGACCTGCCTGGGAATTGCAGGCGAGATGTCCCGAGGTGCTGCCATCCCCCAGGCATTGCCTCACCAGGTTTGCATCCTGCCTGTGTTCATTTTGGCAGCCTCTGGCTCGTGCTATTTAGCAGATCGCTGTTACTGACCTGTCACTGTGGGAGACGGTGGGATTAGGGTGATGGAGTTCTTGAGGAGGATAAACAATAATGATGCTACGTTGGTGCAGCCCAAACAATGCCTTTCGCTTCCCTCTTTTCTTTTTCTGTCGCTTTCCCATTCAAGTGTAATAAGATCAGTGCAGATAATTTCTGTATTCATAGAAAACATAATTTTCCCTCCTGTGCTTTACCAGCTGCACTGCAGTCGGAAAGGCAAATAGGCATTTTCTTTTGCATGGTTATGAATGGGTGCATCTGTTCCTCAAAGATAGGGAAAGGAGGGTGACAGGACTGGGAAGGGAGGGAAGAAATCAGATGCAGCCTGTTTGATTACCTCCATGGAGCGGGAAGCGTCCAGGAATCAGCTTTTTGCAGCACGGGGTCGGTCCCACAGTGGTGTGTTTAGGAGGTGGGTGAGACATCAGCGTGTGGGAGAGGCAGAAAAGGGGTTCTGTTCAATGGGGGAACACAGCAAGGATGCCCCAGGGAGCTCAGCCCCACTTGATCAGGGTCTGTGAACCACCAAGCCAGGACAGCCAGAGCAGCCGATCTTTTCTCCCTCCTTCCTCTTTCCTACAGGCCCCCCTAGAGAGGTGAGGGGAGGGAGCAAAAGGGGTTTAATTTTCTCCTGTTATCTGGTGTCTCCAGCTGTGAGCCGCACTGACAACCCCAGGCTGATCCAAGGGCCTCCATTCAGTGTCCCATCCATGTGGTCATAAATAATGTAAGTGCTCTGCCCCTGCCCAAGCCCAGGTCCTGGCAGCAATGCTCCAGCGCATTCCCTCCTCCTGCTGCCATCATGTTGGGCTCCTGCCTTCATTGCTTGTGACACGGAGTCATTAGGCATTAGCAGTTGGCTTTGGCACCTAATGACACAATCATCTGCAAACATGTTCTTCCTCCAAGCAGGATTTTTTCAGCCAGAAATTCCGGTGCTGCCCCTCCCACTGAGGTGGGAGTCCTTCTGACCTTTCTGCCACGTTGTTTCTCTTTCTCATGTGCTTTGTGAGCTCAAAAGTTTCCGGACCAGGGAACTGAGCACCGCTTTGGAGTGAAATACAATTGCCAATTAAAATAAAGATAAAAGTTTTCCAAAGCCACTGGGAGCTTCTCAGCCGCTTTCTGCCAAGGGTCTTTACATGGCTTTTGCAAGTTAAAATGTCCCCATTTAACAGCCTAAGTGGTTAAAGCAGGGATGTGCTAAATGCCAGGCTTTGAAGATGTATGAGGTGAGTGGTGGAGGTGGTGGGTGGGAGCTGGGCAAGGCAGGGATGGGCTGCCTTCTGCTCCATCTTCACCTCCCTCACCTTCCTCTGTAATGCAGCAACACTCTTCTTAATGCTTCTTTTCTTTGCGATTTCTTCAGCTGCAGGAAGCAGCAAGAAACCGAGCGGCCGTGGGTTGGTTTGAGTGAACAGGCCCTGGAAATATCAGATGATCTTGTCTGAGCAGTGCTTTTATTGGCGTGGCAGCATTGTTGTGTGCACCAGCCAAGGGGAGAGAGGGCTGCTCCAGCTCGCAGTATCCCAGCAAACTTCCCAGCGAGCTCCCTGCAGGATTTGCTGCTCTCATTGCTGTGGATGGGTTCAGGCCCGTTTAATCCCAAGGGCTCTTGGGGGTTTAGCTCTCTGCGTCTTGCAGGCCAGCACTCAGAGATAAATCCCTGTAATTTGCAAAGCTTTCAGTGGTAGTGAGGCCTGTGGTTACTCTGAGTCTTGATGCAAATGGTTTGGACACCCCTGGGCTGGTCCCCATGTCTGTTTTCATGACAGCTTTTGGAAGGAGCAGAGCAGCAATTTCTGGGGCTGGAGATGCCCAGGAGTGAGTGTGCGCCTCCCGGTCCCTCCCAGCTCATAATTCCAGGGGCTGTGAAGGAACCTGTGACTCCCTGAGCAGCTCTACATTAGGAAAGCACTCAGGGATTCAGCCAGGCAGCTGCCACCAAACATCTCTCACCCTGTAATTTTGTGGGTGGGCTGCAGGACTTTGTGCTCAGATATTACTGCACTACTTCACTGCTGGAGCAGGTTCTGCTGTGGAGCCCAGGAGGGGAAACTGCTTATTTCTCACAGCCATATACATCTGATGGTGCCACCAAATTGTTGTGATGCGGGCTTGGAAGGGATTTTTGCCTTTCTGTGGTTGCAGGGTCCATATTTTTATGTTAAGAAATCAGGAAACAAGTAATTGAATCTCTCTCCCCCTTGCTATAAAATCAAGTAATTGAATCAAAGAGCACGTGATTTTAAAAGAAAAGACAGTGCAAGGACTTCATTTTGGGTTTCCTTTATTGGCCTCTTAAATTCTGAGCTTTGCAGAGGGCTGGGAGTGTTTTATCGATCTCTTTTCACAGCTGTGAGTAGGATGGACTTAACTGCCCATTATCCTGGGACCTGGCAGCTGAGCTGTTGGGGGGGAAGCAAGAGTTTGTGGGAACTGGGAAGAGGACAGCTTTAGCCTGGATGACCCCAATGCTGAGGCTCCAGACCTCAGCAAGGGACATGTCCATCCCAGTTGAGGTGCAGTCTGTGTGAGTAAGACCAGGAGGAGGGAGAACTTTTCCATTTGTTGGCATCTGAGTGGCCTGGGATTGTGCCTGACAGCAGGAGATGGTCCCTGGGGTTGAGCTGCCAAGGGCCGTCACTGGTCACCCAGAAAGCTGCTGAGGATGCAGTAGGATGAGCTTCGTTGGGATGCAAATGGATGTAAATTCATGTAAACATATGTCTCAATGCAGGTAGCAGCTCGTGCCCAAATTATGCAAATGTTCTAATCCAATAATGCTAATGTCATGATTATCCAGCAACATGATGTTCATTAATATGGTTCCCTGGCTCTTACACCCATCACTGTCAACACGATTACGCTGAGGCAGAGACTTGCAGCATCTCTGGCAGGTAGAGCTGCTCTGAGGGAGGGAGGAGGACATCCAGGTCATGGTGGGACTGGGAAGGACTGCTCATCTGCCTGGTGAGGCCCAGAGGTGCCACGTGTCATGGGGAGTCCCCTCCACGTGCCAGCCAAGGTACCACCTGGCTGCTGTGCTCTCCTGGGGAGGCCCTTCCTCCCAGAAGGAGACTAGGAGCAGACTTCCCAGTTTCCAAAAGCCTGCAGAGCAGCCAAACTAGCATCTCCTAACACCCATTGCTGTGATCAGATGAACAGGACTAGCAGGGCCATCTAGTGACTCCTCTGGCTGCCTGATGACCTGGGAGGTGCCCCCCTCGATGGGTATCATTTTAATGTTTGTGTTTTGAGGAATGCCCTGTGCCTGTCCATCTCTCCCTCCATCTCCCCTTTTTTTCAGCTGGTGGTTGTCCTTTGCTCTGCAGTTTTGTTTTCCCTGCTTCACTACAGAGCTGGAAAACGCTTGGGCTTCCCTACAGTGGAATGGGAATTTGTCCTGAGTCCGGTGACATAAGGTCAGCTGGCTAAATAGCCTGTGGATTGGAGAGCAGAGGATCCTGAAGGCTGGCTTGCCTTCAGCTGCTGTCCGGGCAGGAGTCAGCTTGTCTCAGCTGTGGCCTCAATTCCTCAACTGCTGCCCCGCAGGTGCCGGTGTAGCCACTTGCCGGGGCACTGTGGGGCTTCCTCACCACCAGCTGCTCCTGCAGCTCCGTGCCGGCTGCCAGCCACGCACAGCTCCAGCTGCCAGCCCTGGGGAAGGGCTCAGCACATCGCCCCGCTGCCTCCCCAGCCGGCAGGAGCATGCACGGGGTTTGCAGTCCCCAAAGAAGTGTGAGTTTGTCTCCCTGCCCGGTTCAGGGAAGTTGTGGCTTTTTGCCCCTTCTGACCCCACTGTGAATATGGATTTACCCTTCTTGCTTCTTTCCGTTGTGCTGCTTTTTGAGATGTTGGCACTAGGCTGGGATTTGGGGATGGGGCCAGGAAAATGCCTTGGCAGCCACGGTGGTCCATTCGTGGTTGAGCCTCACGATCCAGGGATGAGCAGGAGAACTCCCAGCCATGGGAGGAGCAGCAGCCAGGACAGAGCTCCACCAGCCATGGCAGGGCTGTGACAGGTACACTGACTGCACGGGGGCTTTGGGTAGATTGCTTTTGACAGGATGTCTGTCGTTAGCCTGATGTGTCTGTGGGAGCGGAGCAGCTATAATGCTCTCTTAATGCAGCCAAATTGCTCTTTAATACTGCAAAACCAAGATGTTATTTCACGAATCCGCGGAGCTCGCTCTGCAGCATCTTGATGCTGCCGGTTATCGGTGGCCTTTTCCCTCTGCTTGCATCCAGCTCCGAATTCTCGGAGCGTGGAGTGGGAGCAGTTCCCCCCGCCCCGTGCCTCCCTGAAGCTCGGCTGCTTTCTGCCCTCACTTGGCTTCCCCGTGTTAACTCTGGACGCTGTTGTGCCTCCTGAAATGCCTCTTCTCACCAAAATGTGAGCAGAAACTCTACCCATTTCCATGGCAACAGGGCTGGGCCCTAAATGCTGGTGTTAACTCTGTTTCTGGACATTTATGGAGTTGGAAGAGCTGGGTGTGCGGGAGGCAGCAGAGCCCAGCCCAAGCACAGCTCCCCAGGCCCAACATCATGTCCCAGCCTCCTTAAGATAAGGTGGTGCTGCAGAATAAACATCAGGCTTTGCTCCTGTCTGCCTGGAAAGTCTTGAGGAGGGATGTTGTCATCCTCCTGCAGCTGGGAGACAGTCAGGAAGAGGTAAAAGCGGGGTAAAACTACTAAGACAAGTCAGCTGGGTAATCTCAGAGGACATTGACTCCAGCTTGGAAAAGCACTGAGAGCAGATAAAATTAGTTTAATAAGAGTTGATGCTACGCAGAACTCTCCCCTCCCTTGATTGCAAGTGAGTGGGTCTGTGTTTAGCTTGCAGGCACATAACAACCAGAGCCAGAGTGATGGGAGAGGGTGTCTCTGCCTGGCCTTGTGATGGCAAACGCCTGCTAAGGCTCTGGAGTTAGGAAGAACCCACAGACCATGGGGGAAATTAGAGGAAAAAGCCAAAAAAGGCTCATTATTAAGAAAATACCCCTGAGGACTGGGTGCTGGACAGTGCTGTGCCCCAAGAAGGAATGTCACCTTCCTCTTGGGCACCATTCAGTTGGATTCTCCTGCAGCTCACCCTCTGCACGGACCCAGCCCTCACGAATCCATATGTATTTACCATGTTCTCTGCATAGCTGGTATTTACAGCAGCTGATTATCTCCTCCGGTTGATTTGCAGTTGCCTGGCATGTTGGAAATGGTGTATCGGGACATGCGCAGCACGTCCCCTCCCCGAACAGGAGGGCAGGGACTCCGAAAAAAACAGTGCATTGAAATTACAAAACAAAACACCAACTATTTTGGGATTCACATCGAAATGGCAACATATGCTACACGTTAAACATCAGCCCCTACCAAAAGCAGAGCTATTTCTGGGCCCCTCCTGAACGGTGCTGAAGATGCAGGAAGAGCAGATGCCTGCCTACATCCTCCTGGAAGCTCCCTCATGGGTCCGTCTGCAGGTAACAAAGTGCTGGCCAGGAAGATGCCGCTAGTTGGGTGTTTCATAAGGTCTCTGGGAACCTTAAGCAATATTTTGAGGGGAGAGGGCTCTTCTTTGCTGGCATTTGGCCTTTGCCTGGCTTTCTGCAAGAGTTTGTTTGTGTCTGTGCCGTAATAGAGTGTGGGTTGTATTTCACCACAGTGATTTCGTTCGCAGCTAGTAATTGCTGGTTAAATCTGGTCAAATGATGGTTGTTAGCAGGGCCTGTTTGAGCACAGATAACCTCAGATATTATTCATGCAGAGGAGCAGTGGAGGCCGGGGTGTGCAGGGATATCGGCACTGCTGGGGAGCCGTAAGCGGCACAGCCTGGAATAAGCTTCTTAGGATTATTAAGCCAAGTTTCCGAGTTATCATTATTATTATTGCTTTACTTAGCAGATGCAAAGGATGTTTAACCAGGTAGGGTCTGCAATCCTCTTGATGGGCTCAGCCAAGCCTGCCCAGCAATCGAGGGCAGAGATCTTCCAGGGGAAGCAGCCTGGTTGCCAGTAGCTGTGCGTCAGCCAGGAGACAGTGCCCTGAGTGAGCCAAGGAGCCAGGCACATGTTGCTTTTCAATTAACCCCCTTCCCATGCGCACAGCCACGCTGGAGCTAAGCTCATTTGAGGAAGAAAAAAATATGTTTCATACCTACCAGTCAGGGGGACTGAAGGCAACATAGGTACCGAGTCACCCCAGAGGGATGGAGGGGTCTCTTCCAGCAGTGTTGGCGGAGTGTTGGCATCCCCTGACAGTCTTGATATCCCCCATTCCTGCCCCTGCAGCCAGATTGGGCTCCTGTTATCTGCTGGCACCCCCTCATTCCTAGGGCTGTGGGTACTTGCAGTGGCTTAATGCAGGTTTAAAAATGGTTGGGAAAAAGCAAAACGCAAGCCAAGGCCGTGCAGGCTGGTGCTGCCCTGTGTCACCTCCCCGGGGGGCTGACAAAGCTCTCTGCTCCCAGCCTGCAGTGAGTCCCTCCAAGTTCAAGGAGGAGTGAGTTTCAGAGGTGGTTCCTCCAGATGGAGGCTTTAATTTGGCATCATCTCTCTGTGCTCTCTCCAGGCTCTTTTCCAGCAGCACCAGCAGAGCAGGGGGGTTCTGTGAGATCCTCTGGGTTTGAGGTGACAAAGTATTAACTAAAGAACTGGTGGGTCAGTCACTGAATCTCTGGTAGGTGATGGGATGTACCATCCTGCTGCTGTACTTGTAATTTGGAAAGGAATTGATCGAACTGGAATCAGCCCCTGTTCTTATTGATTTAAACCTGGAGCAGCAGAATTTGATGCTTAAGTGTTTGAAAGAAAATTGGTTGAAGTGTGTCCTGGGAACAGCCTGTGTTTTTGGATGCATGTTTAAACGGTGTGCTGCTGTTTTGTGGGCTGTAGGAATATTCCTAATATTCCTCCTGTTTACAGGGCAGATCCCTGCTCACAGGAGGAAGCCGGGCTGTGGCCTGGCTCTGCACAGGTTTTGTCTGGATGTGCTTAAGCCTGTGCTTGTGCCCCTGTTCAGGACAACATTTAAATTAAACTCTGGGCTGTCCCAGGCCAGGATGCTTTTCGGAGCCTGGGCTGGAGCTGGAGTGATGCTTCCTGCATCCCAAGTGCAATGCCACTCGTGCTGAGCTCAGAATCTTGTCACAACTTTCAGGCATCACTGGGAGGAAACACGGCTTTTGACAGGGACAATGTGCTCTTCTCCATCATCCTGCTTTGATGCCACCTCCACCTTCTCTGGAGGATGTCCTCCCTTCATGCAGGGATGAGTATCCCTTGGCTTTGCTCCCTGACAGGCAGAGCTGTGAGTCCAGCTGCAGAAATTGGCACTGTAATGTTTGAAGTCTCTCCCTTCCCTCCTGGGGGGCTGGTGAGGAATCCACATCCTCCTTTTCGGGGCAGCAAAGGCCGCATGCGTGGGCACTGCAGCAGCTCTGAACTGCCCTGGCAGAGCTGGGGATCAAATCAAGTCACATTCCAGGGCATTAGACAGACGGTGGGAATTAAAAGCTTTACCTGGAAACTGGCTTTGTATCTCCAAGCCCTGCTTTTGTCTCCCAGCCCCACTCTCTATTTTTGTCCCTTTTACCTTCCGTGTTGTCGTGTGTGGCAGTGCGTGGTGCCTGGCTGTGCAGCCACCCCCGACAACATTTGGGGAGCCCTTGGAAAATATGGGGCTGTGCTGCCCAGGAGGAAACACTCAGGCAGTATGAGAAGGTAAAAAAGAGTAGTTTATCAAAACCAAGCTGCTTTGGGACTCATTAAAAGCTAAGGGAAGGCTCCAGCTGCTTTCAGTAGGCTTGGGATCAGTCAGGGACTAGAAAGTCCTGTCTGGGCTATTAGCAGTAAATCTTGGGTTTGTTTCCTTCAGTCCGTAAGGCTGGGGACAGGGTCTCCCTTGGGGACCACTCCTGCCCTGATTCAGGGAGCTTTGTCTGCTTCAGTTCTGCCTTTGCTTTGCCCTTCATCTGATCCCCTTTTTGCTCTTCTGCATCCCTGGGTGAGCTGAGCACCTCTCGGTGCTGCTGGGCAACCTGGTCCTGGCTCTGGGCTGTTGATGCAGGAGGAGGAAGAGCTCAGAGTTTCACCTTAATTCCCAGAGCCTTGATTTTTCTGACCTATAAAACAATCCTTGACTATATGGGTTTTGTGCTCTTTGAGGAAACATTTGAAATGATGATGCTTTTGTAATGGTAATAACGACATTAGGCCCGCACACTTAACTTAATTTTATTTATTTATTTATTTAGTTGCTCTTTTCTTTGTGGAAATTGCTGCTTTTTTTCTGGGCATCAGGCCCAATTTTTGCTTTGTTCTGAGTCCACACCACATCTGGATGCTGCACCCAGGCTGCTCCAAAGCCAGAGGCACCTCTTTGTGCTTCCCGTGACATTCCCACCTATCATCAATCCACCTGCGATATTTTCAGCCTTGACGCGCAGAGCAGGTGGCATTTCCATCTGAATTAATGTCCTGGGAGTCGTTGGATGTGGGAAGGGGGATCAATTGACTTGGGCTGGATCTGCTACATAGATCACCCCTGTACAACAGGCGGGAGCTACCGTGAAGTGAAAACATGGCAGGGAGAGGAAGGAGTGGTGAGCAGTCTTCTGCTTTCCCGGGCCATTAGAGCATCCATGTGCATCAAGTCTGGGTACAGAGCAATGACAAGTTTGGATGCTTCAGGAGAGAAACATTTGCTTCCCAGTGAGAGTAAATTAGGTTTGCCTAGTGTCAGTGTGTTATGAGTCAGGGATGTTGCATTAACATTTACCAAAATCTGAATGAAAATTGAACTCTGCATTAGACAAAAAGGTTGGGTGTCATTTTCCTGGGATTTGGGGAAAATCCTCTGAAGAACAGAGCTTTGTTTTTAATAGACACCTGCATCCCAGCCTCCAGGAGACTGCAGCTCTGTGTGCATAGACAAGGGATCTGTGTGCTGTCAGGTTGCCTGGAGGTACCAGATGTGAACAGCTGGACATGGTGCTGGGTGACCAAAGCACACACTGTGTGTCCCAGCCTCATGCCAGACCTCCCACTCCTGAGACAGCAGAGGGGCTGCACTTGGGAGCTGCCTCTCCAAAATATTTTAGATCCGTTTTTCTGGGCAGGATGAGTTACTGGGCAGCATTTTGTACCATGTTCTCACAGTGTTTCTCTTCTGGCACTCCTTGCTCAAAAGTCCAATTCCAGTAGCTTGTGGAACCACAGATTTATTGATTTGAACACAGGAAGAGATGAGTAAAAACAGCAGTTTGCGACCAACTCCCTGAGCAAACCACAGCTCAGCATTTTCCAGGGAGCCTGCAGCAGGCTGCAGGGAGCCTGTCCCTGTCCTGGCCGGTGATGCGGTCCTGGACCTGCCTGGGAAGGTTACTGGACGGGTGCTGAGCATGGCCACGCTGGCAGAGAGCCCTGGCCCAGCCCTTCACTCGCTCTTTTGCGATGCTCTACCTGCTGCATCGCTCCACGCCACAGCCGCACGCTGGCAGGGCGAGGCTGTGCCGCCCGGGCTGTGAGCAGGAGCCATGTGTTGCTTCAGTCCCTGGCGCTTCAGTCCCAGCCCCAGGGGCTGGGGGCGGCTCACCCAGCCCCCCTGGCCGGTGCTGAGCTCTGGAGGGGGCGTTGCTGTGGGCTGGGGGCAGCTACAGCAGCAGGGCTGCGAGTCCGGGCTGTCCCTGCCCCTGCGGGCCGAGGGGAGTGGGCAGCGTGTGACCCCTGCCGCTGCTCAGGATGCGGCACAGCACCTCCCTGGCACAGTCTGCGGTGAGCCGGGAGGGCACGGGGGCTGCCATGGTCCCCGCGGGCTGCCACCATCCCTGAGGGACTGCCACCATCCCTGGGGACCGGGGCAGCCCTGCGCCCCTGTCCGCAGCACGCCGGAATGCGACCCAACGGGACGATGGCTCCTGACACTGCGCGGTGACCTCTACCCCCCTGGAGGGGTCTGGCAGGGACCAGCCCTGCTTTGGCAGGCGGATGGGTCGAAGTCCACCTCCCCACACCCCATCACCCCAACTTCTGCTCGGCTGCCCCCGGGGCTGTGCCGGGGAAGGGGCGGGGGCTGGCTGCCCACGCCGGTGGCCGTGCGGCCGGGGCGGCAGGCCGGCCACAGCCCTCATTCCTCCGCTGCTGGGTACCGCTTTGTTGCTAGCTGGTGACATCACCCGAGAGCCCACCCCCTGCCTCTTATCCGTCTCTGTGTCTCGCTCATTTATTCACAGGCAGCGCTGGCAGGATCAGGGGCTGTGCGAGCGCCAGGGCAGGCAGCAGCAGAAGCAGCATGTGTGCGGTGTCTGGGGCTCAGGGCGCGAGAACCACGTAAGGTGCCCACCGGAGCCTCCCTCCTCACCCTCCTCCGCAGCCCCCGGCAGAAAGTTCACGGCTCCCCCACGCACGGTCCGGGCTTCTCCGGGGGGGCTTGGCACCGACAGCCGCATGCATGACACTCCGAAAAGGAGAGAAAATGACCATAAGTATCCAGGAGCACATGGCTATTGACGTCTGCCCCGGCCCCATCAAACCCATCAAGCAGATCTCCGACTACTTCCCCCGCTTCCCCCGCGGGCTCCCCGCCGCCGTCGGCCGCAGCAGTGCCCTGCGCCCCGCAGCCAGCCAGCCCTCCGTGAGCCCCGCCGAGGGACCCCGGGAAGATGATGAGGACGTGGACCAGCTTTTTGGAGCGTATGGCACGACGCCCTCCGAGCAGCCGGCCAAGAGCCAAGTGCCCGAGGAGGTGGTGGACCCCGAGGGCTACGAGTCCGACGACTGCAGTAAGTTCCTAAGTTTCCATGGGAGTTTGCTGGGTGCTGAGGGCAAGGGTGGGTCTTAGGGCTGGTTCCCCATCTTGATGCCTGAGTCGTGTGCCCTTCCCATGGCTGCCAGCCATGCTGCCCATCCCTGGGATCACACTGCAGCAGTGAGAAGACCCCAGCTTTAGCTCTAGGGTGGAAGGGGGCTCTGGGAGTGTCCCTGCTGCAGCCAGGCTGGCCACTGAACCCAAAGTAGGGAAGTCTCCCAAGAGCCACCAGTTGCTGTGCTTTGCTGTTGTGGTTGGTGCACTTCTCTGCCTCGTCCCTGCTCGGCTCCGTGCCTCTGAAGGCTGCCAGCTGGGCTCAGACCCTTCGGTTAATCCGCCTCGGTGGTGCAGGCTGCTCCAGCCACCCTGCTGATGAGTTGGCGATACGCTCCAGCATCGCCCGGCTCCACATCGGGGAGATTTGTTTGGAATGACATCCACCCTGAAGATCTCTGCCCTCTCCCTCGGCAAACTCTGGCATGTCATTCCTCCATTCCTCACCCTCCAGCTGCAGGCAGAGCCCTGCAGGAGACCGGGGGGGGGGTTTGGAAGAGAAGGTTTTAGTTCTTGTAGATGCAGGTGTTTGCAGCAAGGGTTAACCCCTCCCCACCCAAGACGTCCTTCCCACCCGGCGTGGTGGAGCTTGCAGGCTGCAAGACAGCTACCGCCTGGCTCTGCCAGCCCCGGTGACTGGGATAACACGATTTCCCTTGGAGTCGGATAAAACCCGAGGGCTCCATTCAGCCCAGCCTTTCAGGGGCCAGATCCTGCGAGGGGCTGAGCACAAAGTTTGAAGCCGGGAGGTGCCGAGGAAGGGAGTGGGTGCTGCTGAGCAGTGCTGCGTGCTCGTCCTGGGGGAAGGGGAGGCTGAGCTGTTTACGGCCCAGCACCGGGCAGGCGGTGGCTTTTTCCTGTGCAGAATGTCACAGCCCTGCCTCGGCCTCGCTGCCGGGCGCTGGGCTGGCCTGGGCTCCTGCCATCTCTGCCAGACCCCGGAGCGTGACCCCAAGGAGGGCTGCAAGGGGGGCTGTGCTGCTGCAGGGCGGCACAGCCATCCCCGTGCCCCCCTCTGCCTGCTGACCACCAGCTACAGCCCCAGGAGAGGCTGGGTATTGTGTGCCAGCCCCAAACTGACGGTCCCTTGTGTGCCAGCCCCAAACTGACGGTCCCTCTCTCCCCATGCCGGTGTCGGGGTCATGCTCTCTGTGGAGAGGCGAGAGCTTCGGTGCTCCCGGGGAGAACATCTCTGCTAAGCCGCGTTTGTCCGAGCCGGGCATTTAACGGTGACTTTAACCGGATTTGGGTTATTTGCTGCTCTAATTATTACATCGTCTTTGCTCACTGTGGCAGTAAGAAATGGGAGCAACTGGGCTGCAAGGGCCAGGGGTGTGTGTGAGAGCCAAAGCACTCGGGGCCCCAGGGTGTGGTGTTTTCTCCAGGTGACTCGCATGGAAATAGCCCAGGGTGCTGCATTCTGCATTTTTCTGCAGGCAGTGCTGGCTGGAAGAGGCTCGGCTCCGTGCCGGGGCGGGAGGATGTTTCTCTCACCCCGGCTCGTGTTAGGAAGAGTGTTTCTTGCAGCGTAACAGGTGTCAGGCAAACTGCTGAGGCTCTTTTGCCAGATGTGGTCAGTTTTCAGCTGGTGAAAGCACAGCAGTGCCAGAAGCAGAGTGGGGAGGTGGCACTGCTGCTGTCACATCTCTGGGGACAGCACGAGATGGTCCCAGCCACTCTCAGGACACTGGTTGGCATAGATGTGCAGGATGAGACTGTCACTCTCTCATGTTTAGCAGCCAAGCTGTAAAGCCAGACAAGAGCTCCTTGTTCCCATTTCCCAGCTGGGGAGCTGGGAGGGGTTTCATGCAGCCTGACTCGAGCGATCAGCTACGCTGGGGAGTGTTGTTCAGCTCCCCCACCTCCCTGGAGGGTGATTCAGGGCTGCTGCATTAGTCACCTGCACTAAATTTTCCCTGGAGAACCTGTGTCTGCCTGTACATCAGGACAGCACTGGGGTTTAGGTAGTGCCAGTCCCCTCGGGTGTCACACAGGGTTCAGGGAGGTGACAGGTCTCTGGGGATGGTGGTGTCAGATCCTGGGTGCAGCACCCACAAATCAAGGTGTTGCCGGGCAGCGGCACATCTTGCCTCACGCCCCAGAGATACTCCTAGCCCAGCCCCGGTGAGGTGCAGGGAGATGGATTTTGCCATTGCAGGGTCCATCTGGAGGAGGAGGAGAGCTCTTTCCCATTTGTCCCACCTGCCTGCAGGTTTCCCTCCTCCAACGCCAAAGCAATGCTGCTGGCTGGCTGGCTGGGAGGAGGAGAGCTGCCCCTGCCTGGAGAAATGTAGCACTTGTCTGGGTTTCTCCAAGCTCGTTCCTGCCTGGAGTTGCTGCTCTGGGCTTGTTTCTGGGTTTCCAGCAGCAGCAGCCTGTTAGGTGCTGTGGACGCGTTGCTCCATCACTGCATCCGTGCAGGGTGGCATCGGCAGGGGCTGGACCGGAGCTGCCATCCCTGAAAACCTTCAGCACCCCAACAGGGCTGTGGGGAGAGGGCAGGGTAGGTCCTGCCTGGCCCTGCTGTGGCTCACCTGGGCTGGCTCCCTGCACCCCATTCCTTAATCCTTTGCAGAGTTGTGTTCAGGACCCCATCAGCAATTCTTGGAGTGCCTACGGAGCCAGCGGCAGCTGCCTTCTTCTGGATGGCTTCTCCCTGGGATAGGGCAGCCCCAGAGAAGCGCAGCTCTGGAAGAAGCATCAGTGTCAGCTCCCATCCAAGCAGAGTGACCTGACTCAGTGGTTTGGCATCTGCGGAGAGCAGGGATGTGTTGGGGGACAGATGTGTGTGCGTGCACAGTGTTGGTGCTTTGGAAAATTAAGAATCCCTAGGCTGCAAGAGGCAGGTAGGATCACTCCAGAGATGGGCAGGGACCCGGCTGAGGTAGGAGGACAGATGGTACTAGTCATGGGAGGCTGATGCAGAGACTCAGGCTGATGGCTCTGGGACACCTCTCAACCAGCCTGTTGAATGCAGCGAGTGGCAGGGAGCAGGCAGGGCCAGGGAACAAACACAGCAGATAATGAGTGGAGACATCTGGGCTGGCTCTGGGATTACTGGGAATTGCATGGAGCCAGCTCTTCCCATCAGACCTTCCAACAGTGCTGCTTGAGGATTCTCAGGGTTGTGGTGAGCACCTGCTGCCATCCCAGGACTCTTGGGAGACTCTGGGAGAAGGACTCATCACTGCTCTGCGCCTCCTCCATTCTCCATCTGCAGGGATGCTCTGGGACCAGAGCTCAGGCTGTGCAGGACTCTCTTCCTGCAGTGGGTTTGTCCCCAGTGGAGCTTCCAAGGAGGTGGAATGAGACAGGAGAGGTGGGAAACGTGTATTTGGTGAGAAAGGTGATTTGGCACTGTTGGACCAGAATTAGCATCTGCTGTGAGCCAAGAGGACCAGCCAGGATCTGGGGCTGAGAAGGGGGGGATTCACTCCTGCTGCCTTGGGACACTTGGCTATCACCTCATCTTTGCTTCCCCTGGCTGGTGCCCGTTGACAGCAGCAGCATCCTGGCCCCTAGGGTCCCCAGCCACCAGAGATGCTTCCCACCCGTTCGGGCAGCACACTGCCAGGGAAACTTGGTTCACAAGGAAAATAAGCAAATACCAGCTAGATGGCAATGTGCCACCTGCGAGGAGCTGGCTCTCGCCTCCCATCTCCCCAGGTTTCACCCAAATTGTTGCCCCTTGACTGCCAGCGCTTTCCCCTCCACAGCACCAGCAGGAATTTGTACCTGACAGATTTTTAAAGGTCTCTCAAATCCCTGCATTAGCAGCACAGAGGTGGAGACACAGTCCCTGGGAGGGAGCGCTGCTGGGGGTTCTGTCACGGGGGACAGCGCTGGAGGGAGCAGCCATCCTCCTGCAACGGGCAAGCAAGTTTCCAGCCCTTGGAGAAATGCCGTGTTCCCCTGAGCTGCTGTTAGGCTTTGGAAAGAGGCTGTGGTCACACTGGAATTTCCTCCCTCCTCCGTATGCATTTGGCTCTGGGTTTTCCGATGGGGACACAGCCCGAGGGCAGGGAGCTGCAGTGGGAGCTGGAAGAGCTGCCCCATACTGTTCCTGCCAGCGCTCCAGGGCTGCTCATATATGCACAAACCCAGCCAATTCTGTAGCATGCCCAGTTGTTTTTCACGGAGGAGCAGGCTCGTGAGCAGGCTCCGGAGCTGCGGCAGCATGGAAACGACTTCTCCAAAGTACAGCTGAGAGGCCACAGTCCTGGTGGCGGCGGCTCGTGACGCCTGCTGAGAGCAGCGCCACACAAGTTATTTAGGAAGACTCTTATTTTGAGCAAAGAAGATAATTAGGCAGGCAAAGCCGTCATGGAGATATTAATTACTGGCTGCTTAAAAGACGTAAAGAGGAATGTCTTAAGGGGTGCAGGGTTTGCAAGTCACCTGGCAGTGCTTTTGGCCAGACACGGGGAGGGAGAGGAGACAGCGAGGGGAAATGTGCATTGGAAGGGGGAGGATATTTACTTCTGAAACGCAGCTCCTTAGCATATGCTGCCACTGCTATTTATAAGCTTTGAATCGTCTTTTCAATCCAGATAAGGCCAAAAGAAGTATTTTTTTACTCAGGAAACTAAACAAACCACTGCTGATTTCGGCAGAGCCTGGAGCATGGCTTTGCCAACCAGAGCACAACCCGAGCTGCCTGTGCCAAAGGAATGTGTGTGAGTCCTGGGCAGTGTGGAACCGAGGTCTGAGGGCATCAGGGAGCTTGTAACCTCCCCAGGGGAGACATGGGGTGTTAACTGGGGTGACTCTGGATTAGCTCCTGTCTGGTTTCCTGCGGGACAGATGGGTATAGGGGAGGTGCTGGTGTGGGGTGAGCTCTCACGCTTTCCTGCTGGCCACCCCTTCAGTGGTCCAGGTGGAGGCTGCACATCGTGTGTTCCTGATCCCCCAACGAGCCTTCAGCCCCTGGAGATGCCTGTTCCCAGGGAGTGACCATGGGCAGGGACACAGGGCACCAGGTGAGGCCAGCACACGAGGGTGAGCAGGATCTGTGTGGGCATCCCTCCTCCAGCAGCGACGGAAGCGGCATATGGGCCGTGGCCACCGGCATCTCTGCTAATGAAGGAGCCACACGGCTGCTGGTTAATGAGGGGCCCTCCCGCTGCCTCCTCCTGACCAGGCTGCCCGGCCCTTCACCTTCCGTGGTTCCAGGGTGCAGGAGGAGAAGCAGTGCCCGGCTAGAGAAGGGAACTGACACCCCTTACTCAGCCGTGCTGGAGCTCAAGGGGGTTCCCAGATCTTTCATCTTTGTATTTAACAGTGAAGGCAATTTTGGGGGGTTGTTAGTTGCAATACTGTATTTCATTAAAGGAAGAGAGAGGGAGAGATTTGAAGGCCATCTCTAAATTGAAATTGCTGAAAGTCTAATTGCTGCTGACATCAGGGACCATTTAGTGCTGTAAAACGTAATTGCATCTCTGAACTGTTCTGAGCAGATAAGTGTTCCTCTGAACACTCCTCCTGGAGAAGACAGAAGAGCTGATGAGCATCCATCAACCAACCTCGCGAGGAAGCAGCTCCCTGCTCTGGAGCTTACCAGGGGCTGGTGCTGTGTCTCCAAAATGAAGAAACATTAATTGTTAGATTTTAGGTGAAAAACTCACGGTCAGGCAGGGAGCAGTTGCAAGAAAGGAAAGTTGTGCTTTGTTCTCATTCCTGATCCTATTGAATTCAGCCACATCTGTAGATCTCCCGAGGAAGGAAAGTCTCCTGCCTGTGTGCTGGATCTGTCCCTGTCCCTGCTGGGTTTTTCTGTGGGAGTGAGGATGTCCCGCCTTGCCTGCAGCAGCAGATCACAGTCCTATGATGCAGCCAATTGGCACCATGTGGTCCAGGACTCACAGGAATGTCTGAGTCCCAACATGCTGTGCCGCCCCTGGGATATGTCCCAAAACCTCCCACAGGATGCATTTTCATGGAATAGCTCATGGCAGAACTTTCGGAAGTGTCCCATTTCCACCTGCCTTCGCCACCTTCCCTGGCTGATGCTGAGTCCCGTGGCTGGAGGTTCATGCCAGAGGTCAGTGCTGCCATCAGACCTGGGGGTTTGCAGCCATCAGGGCCTGCAGCTCCTCAGCTGAGCACCTTGTGGGATCCATCCCTGACTCCACAATGTGGAGTCACAAGCAGCATCCCAAGCAGGTCTGTGCATGGACCAGGAGTGCTGTGGATGCTGGATGAGCTCAGCCTCAGCTGCAGAAGGCTGCAGGAACTGATGGTGCTGTTTTCCAGGGATAACCCTGGAGGGTTTTAGGGGCTCAGGGAGTCAGTCCTCAAGCTGCCCCAGCACTCGCTGCCTGCGCTGCCCCATCATGAGCTGCTGGACCAGGTCAAGGCACCGTCATTCTCAAGGAGGCAGGAGCACACACAGCCACCCACCAAAATGCTCTTCAGCAGCCCTGCTTGGAAATGGCAGGAGATAATTCCTGTTCCTCCTGAGGAGTCATTTACCAACATTTTACATGGGGCTGTAAGTGCACAGAATTACTTACTGCCTTTCAGGACCTTTAAAATTATCTCTATTGCAGGGGAAAATTAAAGCAATGGAAGAATAGGGACCTATCTTTTATAGTGCATTAAAAAATACTCAGTCTGAAGGTTACTGAACCTGTGCTTTCTGTAAGGGAGAGCTAATCCAGACAATCCCCAGCAGCCTTTTTACTGCTCCACTCTGATCTCCCTGGCACAAAATCCATGAGAAGATTATCTTGGGAGCAGCAATGCTGATAAGCAGGGGGACTTAAGGCTTTTGGACTTCTTTTTAATTAGTTCTATAGTGGGGTTTTTTGTGTGCACACCTCAATTTCTCTTAGTGTAGAGCTTTGCTGGGCTTTCTCATGGCAGTCATGCTGTGAAAGCTTCCCTGACTTGGGAAGGTAAGGAGCACACTCCGTCATCACTTCCCACCTCCACGGGCCTTGCTGAAGCTCACAGGTCTGTTTTGCAAGTCTCAGGGTCTCTTCCATGTCTTGAGCATCTCTTAGGCCGAGAAACTCTTCTCCTTGGAGCATCCCAGGCTGCAGAGGGGGCGGATCCCGGCGTGGACCAGGCGAGGGGCAAGGCGCCTGCAAAGACAGGGGCTGGGGAAGGGATTTATCACCGCGTTTTGCCTTTCATCCCGCAGGTATAAATAGAAGCTCCTCCAGCCTCCCCGTCACCCTGGGCACTGATGGGAAATGTCAGCAATAAACAATTTCTGCCGACTCCAGCGGCCAGGGCGGTGGCGGTGCTGCTGCTGTGCCGGGACGCCGCGCTGCCCACGGGCGCCGGCCGCCCTCGCCGCGTCCCCCGGCTGAGCCCGCAGACACGTCTGCTGGTTCTGCCGCCCTCTGATGATTTTGTGGCCCGCCGAATTAATCAAAACGCCCAAAGGTCAGTGGGAGAGGAGGCCGCGTTCCCGCACAAGTCAGATTTATTTTTCTTTTTAGAGCCTGTGTTAAATGCCAGGCCCTGGCTGGCGCCTTCCCATCAATCTCTCCCAACTCATGGAGAGGAAAGAGGGTCAGAACCTCCTAATGAGTTCAGCTTTCCTAACGGTTATTTTTATTATTATTTATTAATTATTATTCACTGGAGCAGAATAATTGTAATAATAATGATACATCCTCCCTGCTGTCTGGAGAGCACCAAACTGCCTTTGTAATGCCTGACAAAGACCTTTATTTGTATTTTTTATTTGCAGCCTGTGTGATTAGAGGGCAGTGTTCAGAATAGCCCAGCTGAGTTAAATAATCCTGGTAACAGCGCTTTGAGTCTAATTGCCGCCCTTTTTTTTTTTAGGTACTTGCTCCCTTAATTAAGAGCACAATCAAGTTGCATCTCCCGTGGGAGGGGGAAAGCAATCAAAGGAGGGGGATTCAGCTGCAAAGGCTTTGGGCCCAATCCTGCCAGCTGGGGAGGCAGGACTCCCACGGCCAGGGCTGGATGTGCTGCCAGAGGTTTGCAGGAGTGGTGGGACTCGTGCTGGTGTGGTGGTGTTGGCTTGCCTGCCCGCTGGCTCCACAGGCTGCCTGCTCCAGGAGGGCAGGGTTGTGGTCCCGTGGGGGTTTACATGGATCTGCTGTGGGGTGCAGGGACAGCTCCCACCCCTGGTGCAGCTGGAGGTCTCCTGCCACCTCCTCAGCCCCCGAGCAGCTCTAGCACCAGCCTTTGTCTCTGCCTTCACTGCTGTGCTGGATCCATCGTCTGGACATGCATCCCCAGGAGGTAACAGAGGCTGCAGCGCTGTGGCCGTGTCCTCGGTGTGTCCGGTGTGTCCTTGGCATCCTCTGAGTCCTGGCTCTGGTGGCAGCACTCACCCTTGGCTCCACAGCAGCACTTTGGCTGCCAAACCCCAAGTTTGCCTGTCCCCTTTCGTCATCTCCATAAGCAGTTAGCACATGTTCTGCTGATGTTTCCACATTCCTCTGCTAAAGGCAGATCTTTTCTTGGTTATGGAGATCACCATCAACAAAAAAACCCTTTCAGAACTGGAAGAGAGCTGGGGCTGGAGCCTGGCAGGGCTGGGGGAACTGTGCAGCCCTATCCATGCCCTCCCAGCTCCTGGCAGCTCCAAGAGGAATGGGAACTGCGCACGGTTTGCTCATGGACTTCCAGCACTGGCAGCAGGACCTGCAAAACAAGCACCTGCTGCTTGTTACGATGATTTTGGTCTTTGCCTGTCTTGCAGGAGCAGGGCTCCCCCCGCTGCCCTCGCCCCTGGGGCAAGCTGGGGCTTTGTCAGTATTTCCTGGCCAAAGTCTGTTTTCATGCCAGGCTTTTAATTTGTTTTATAAATTGCCAAATCCAGCAGGCTGAGCCGCGGGCCCCCTCCTGTGATAAAAATAAAATAACAGCTTGAACCCGGGAGGGCCGAGCGGTGGGGCTGGCAGGAAGCGCTGATTAAAGGGCAGGTGGAAATGATGAGGCTCCGAAACCGGAGGCTTCATCTTCCGCTCTTGAGTGAAAAATGCAGATTTTGTGAAGTTTTGCTGACTTGGCTTTCACCCTTGTGTTGTGGAGCCTCACACTTCGCCCGCTGCCATCCGTGAGCTCCCCATCGCCGAGTGCAGGCAGGGGCACCCGGGGACTGCTGTGCCTTCATCCCTGTGGGATGAGGAGCGGCTTTGGGTGGGAATTGCCCTGGAAATGCCCATTTGGGCTGAACCCAGAGATGACTCACAATTTGCAGCAGGTTTGGCCTCACCCTGTATCGCTTCCCTCTTCCCCTGGCAGGTAAAACCCCACTGATTTGTGACTTACCCAGACCAACAGCTAATGTGCCATGAAATTGCTCCAGAGAGAGGGGGGTACATTATTCTGGTGGAAAATCTCTTCGGATATTTATTTTGTTTTGAACTCAAGGTATTTGCTTCGGAGCAATGATTTTTTTTTTTTTTTTTTTTTTTTGGTGGGCAAACCTT